>BLSH010022312.1:609265-629749 GCA_018402905.1 Glandirana rugosa
CACATATTCTCTGTCGAAGTCGTGGAGTAACCAACGTACAGGGGGTTGAGCCTGTCAGGAAGACGGGCGGAATACGAGTAACCGTGTCCCCGCCTTAGGTAGGGATACCCTGACCTTCGTGTCGAGAAAGTTGTTTTATTGTCCGCGTCCTGTTGTAAACGGGACCAGGTCTTTTAGACCTTGTTCCATTCTGTTAACGTCGTTCATTGTCCGATGTGGCTCATGTATGGCTGGACTCATTTGGCGTGCATGGTACTTGACCGGTTCTAGGTTGTCCCTGGATCCACCGGATGGAATCCTTAACGGGATTAGAGGGTCCATAAAACTCGGTCCTTTGATGACTGAAAATTCCTGGACGTTCGCTCACAGTGGCTCTGTATCGCGGCCGCCGTCGTATGACGGCGATTCGCGTTACAGAGCCACATTGTCGCCGTCAATTGCCGATCAGCCGTCGGCAAGCGGTTAAACTCATTTTGCAGGTCCTTAAAAGTCAGTAGTTTCCTGGCTCAAAATACCTGGGAGATTAGGGCAATTCCTAAGGTAGGCCACCTAGGTCCCTGTTGGATCTTGGCCAGTTCATGGTACGTGCGGTTTACTCAGGTCGGTATGTACTCGGTGTAGCCTGTTACTTGCTGCAATTGTCTTACCTTGTTCCAGATTTTCTGGACCAGGGCAAATGTTGTCCTGCGCCTGTTATTTTGTTGAAAGAGCTGTGCTTCCAGTCCCATAGGGATGGATTCCGCCCCTGTGCCAATGAGCATAAGGCGGGCAGAAGGACTGTCCGAGTTGGGGGACATGCAACCAATGAGGTGCTGAAGTTGGGAGGCTATGTAGTAAATCCAGGGATTTGGGAGGGCTAGGCCTCCTCTATCCTTTGGGCATTGGAGCTGTTCCAACTTGATTCTTGGGGGGCATGTTCCCCACAGCAGCATTCTAAACAGGGAACTAACTATTCAGACTGTCCTTAGGGGTATCACTACAGGGGAATTATGGAGAACATATAAAAGTTGGGGCATTAGTATCATCTTGATTAGGTTAGTTTTCCCTGCCAGGGAGAGTTTAAGGTTATTCCATATGCAGATTTTATCTCTAAACAGTGTTATCATGGGATATATGTTACGGCAACAGTAGTCCATATTGATAGGGAATATTAGAATTCCCAGGTATCTAAAAGACTTCACTACAGGAATGGAGCTGGGTATGGAGTCTGCCTGTCCCAGTTCGCTAACAACTTTATGGACGATTTGGTCCAATTTATAGTGAGGCCCGAAAAGTGTCCAAACTTTGAGATAATAGTCATAACATTAGACAAGGATGAAGAGGTGTCTCCTAAATATATTAACATGCCATCAGCATAAAGCATACTTTTTTCACACAATTCATTGTATTGGAATCCGACAAAACTTGGGTTATTTTGCACCAAAATGGGGCGAAATCGCGATTGCAAAGAGCAGGGGGGACAGGAGGCAACACTGTCTAGTTCCCCTGCCCAGTGCGAAAGTCGGTGACTGCCGGTCAGACACCCTAATTTTCGCTAGTGGGGAGCTGTATAGGAGGCACACCCAGGTAACAAAACGCTTGCCAAAACCAAATATGGACAGGACTGCCCACAGGTAAGACCAGCTTATACTGTCGAACGCCTTGTTAGCATCCAACGAGAGAAGCACACTCTGACCCATATTGTCAGCCCGTGATTTCATGTTCAGAAATAATCTCCTGAGATTAGTGACAGTAGACTTTTGAGGCATAAAGCCTGCCTGGTCTGAGTGGATAATTGAAAGAATTAATTTATTTAATCTAATTGCCAGGACCTTGGCTAAAATATGTCACATTATAGTAGAGATATAGGTCTATACGAACTAGGGTCAAGTGGATCCTTTCCCGGTTTTTGTAGTAACACAATGCTTGCCCTGGACATTAATGGGGCAGTGAAGCAATCTCAACAGATGCATTAAAAACCTTCAGCAGCCTTGACAGGATCGCCTCCCCAGAGGTTGTATACATCTCCATGGGAATACCATCATCCCCAGGGGCCTTGCAGGTGGGGAAAGAACAAGCCGCCCCTGCAACTTTTCCAACATGAGGGGGGCATCTAGTTCCATCCGAGCTGTGTTTGACATGGTTGGAGTGGGTATCTCTGCAAGATATTCAGCTAGTGACTCTGGTGTGTAGTTCTCTCTGGACCTATATAGATCCGTATAAAAAGCAGAGAGCTCCGTGACAACTGGGCCGGGTCGCTGACTATCCTGCCATTAGGGGACGGAATGGCCCGATAACTGGGGAGGGCTGCTGTGACTTAGCTATCTTGGCCAGAAGGTGACCTGTCTTCTCCCCCTCCTCATGAAAAGCCGTTTTTGTGAAGAATAGAGTTGAGCGAACACCTGGACGTTTGGGTTCTGCGGGTTCGGCCGATCTTTCCGGAAACAAACGTCATCCGAACTTTACCCCGGACCCCGAACCCCATTGAATTCAATTGGGACCCGAACTTTTTGGCACAAAAATGACTGCAAAAAAGTCCTGGAAAGTGCTAGAGAGCTGCAAAAAGAAGAAGAAAAATGGGAGATGTTATTAGATCTGCAATCTGTCCCTTAAGATCGTTCTGTAATGCAGGATGAGAGATCGTTCTGTAATCAGATCGTTCTGTAATGCAGGATGAGAGATTGTTCTGTAATCAGATCGTTCTGTAATGCAGGATGAGAGATTGTTCTGTAATCAGATCTTTCTGTAATGCAGGATGAGATGTTATAGATTTACAATCTGTCCCTCAAAGCAGTAGTAGTAATCTCTACCTAGTTACAGAGAAACATAGAAACATAGAAAAGTGACGGCAGAAAAAGACTGAGTAGTCCATCGAGTCTGCCCCTTTTTATTTATTTATTTATTTATTTATTTATTTTTTTTTTTTTTTATTTTTTTTTTATTATTTTTTTTTTATTTTTTTATATATTTTTTTTTTATTATCACTGCAATCTGTCCCTCACAGCGCCGGCAGCATCCTCTCCCTACACTAACCTAAGAGCATGTGACATGCAGCACTGTGACTCCAGTCTCATTTAGAGGCTG
This sequence comes from Glandirana rugosa, assembly GCA_018402905.1. Lineage (NCBI taxonomy): Eukaryota > Metazoa > Chordata > Amphibia > Anura > Ranidae > Glandirana > Glandirana rugosa. The sequence continues at coordinate 612,329 of BLSH010022312.1, forward strand.
GGTCACATGATGCACTGGCCAATCACAGCCATGCCATTAGTAGGCATGGCTGTGATGGCTTCTAGGGAAAACCAGTGAAACGCTTGTTGATTGGCTGCCCTGCAGCTATTCAACATGTGTTGTAAAATACCAGAATCCAGAACCCAAACCCGAACGTTTTCTAAAATGTTTGTGTTTTGGATTCGGGACACGGACACCCAAAAGTTCGGTACGAACCTGAACGTTACAGTCCGGGTTTGCTCAGCTCTAGTGAAGAACCGTTTCCGCTCCACAGCAGGGGATCACAGCCGGTCCAGAGAATCCTGGGCCTCCCTCGTGGAATCATTTGAATTCAGTACATATGATAGCTCCAACAGTCGTACCTGGCCCTCCATTTGTTTAAGAAGAGCAGAGGAGTTATTTTTGACAGCACCAATCTCAGCTGTGAAAATTCCACTAAGGTACGCCTTAAAGGCTTCCAATTTCACTAATGCATCAACATATTGGTCATGAGTGTGAAAGAAGTGAGCGATCTGTTGGGTTATGCATTCCTGGGAGGGGAATAGCTGGAGCCAAAAGGCAGTAAATTTCCATGGGGCCCTTGACAAGGTCGAGGGGGGCCTAGTAGTCAGCCAAAGTGCTAAGGGGGAGTGGTCCGAGACCCCTCGAGGGAAATACTCCACTTTAGTGGTAATGGGAGGTACATGGGATGATTCAAACAAAAGGGAGAAAGGAACCGCTCCAGGTGAAAATCCTTGTCAATCCCAATCCAGGTGCAGGTCAGATCCGTGATCCTCAGTAGTACTAGATAACAAGTAAAGACCGCACTCCGGAACTGTGGAACTTCATGTGTTTTATTGCATGCTGTACGATACACTGAATAGCAAACCAGGCAGACAATAGTGCAGCCACAAACAAGGAAGGGTTAACGCGTTTCACGGACCCTCTGTCCGCTTAGTCATAACCTGGTTTGCTATTCAGTGTATTGTACAGCATGCAATAAAACACATGAAGTTCCACAGTTCCGGAGTGTGGTCTTTACTTGTTATCTAGCACATGGGATGATCCCAAACATAAATCTATACAAGATAGGGAGCCATGTGTCTTGGAAAAACACAAAAAATTGCTTAGCGTAAGGGTTTCTAAGGTGCCATATGTCCAGCCATCCCACCTCTGCCAGTAACCGACTAAGGGAAGTGCCCCTCCCCGGGTTTATGATAGATAGTGGTGGATGACTATCTAGGGCAGGATTAAGAGAGCAGTTAAGGTCTCCCATAATTAGGACGGGTATATCAGTTGTATCGGCCAGGTAAGACAGCAACCGTTGCAATACTTCTCTAGAAAATGGAGGAGGGATGTAAACATAAAAACAGGATAAACTTCACAGTATACAATTTGCAATGCAGAAATACAAAGTGACACCAAACCTTGTCTATCTCTGAGTCCAGAGCCTGAAACACCAGGACCTTGTGAACCAATATACTCACCCCACGGGAATAAGCAGTATGAGTGGAGTGGTATGCACTGCCTACCCAGGAGTAACATAAGCAGGCCACCGTATTCTGAGTTAAGTGGTCTCTTGGAGACCTATTGTAGCAGGATGGAACTTCTTGAGGCAGGAATTGATCATGGTATGCTTTAATGGGTCGTTGACTCCCCAGACATTACTGGTGACCACAGGAGTGTCTGTTACATCAGCCATGGTTGAAGGTTAGGTAGTATATGGCCCCCCAGTGTCTGAGAGTCCATGCATGGGTACTGTGTGTAGATGAGGAATACCGACAGCCATCTGGAAATTTAGGGTGACCAGAGAGGCAATGTCACTTGTAGCACCTGGAAATGACCTAAGTTGAACAAATAAGTGCAACAGTGCACAAGAGAGATCCAAAGGGTCACGGTACCGAGGGGATGACAGGTTTATTACTTTAAACCTCAGGACAGCGGATCTTTTTTTCTGTGACCAGTATATCCCTTGGTAGAGGACTCTTTGTGTGCCAACAGGGCACAGGAACTGATGCCACTTAAACTGTGGCCTTAGATATGACAATCAGTGTAGTCTGTGGCATTGTACATCCATGGATTCAACACACAAGACTAGTGTAAGTAGAGGTGACATTTGCTTCCGTCGCTTTGGTGAGAGCATCGGATTATTGTCCCTCCAAGACACATGAGTTTGAAAAGAACTCTGTTAGTGGTTTCTTATCAACCAGGAGATGTGCCGCCATGTCCGTCAGGCTCTGTGTGCAGCTGGCTGGATGGCTGTGTCTAAACTCCGGTTCATGACTGTCGAGCCAGGCAGCGGCGTCTGGAGCTGTTTTAAAAAAGCGGGTTTGGTTGCCCTCTGTGGTCCGTAGCCTGGCAGGGTAAAGCATAGCATACTTCAGAGGGAGATTTTGCAATCTTTTCTTAACATCAGCATACTTGGAGCGTCGGCGTTGGACCTCAGCCGAAAAGTCAGGAAAGAAGGAGAATCTAGCTTCATTATATTGGATTGGGCCCTTTTCGCGGGCTAAGTGCAGGATGATTTTGCGGTCTTTATAATTCAACAGGCGGATTGCCCTGAAGGAGTGAGTGAGGGGGAGTACGGTATGCTCTTTCCACCGCAAAGAGAGATGTAAATGCCTCTTTGCCAAACGATTCTTGTACTCACTGTTCCACAAATCAAAATTGTATACTTAAAAAATAGATCTCAAAATATATGTTTGAAAATACATACATTTTCAATTGTCCAAAAACAATAAAAAAAATAAATAAATAAAACTTGCAGCTGCAGTTCCAAACATTGTAAATATCAATTTTGAGTGGAGTTGAATCAACCTGTTACTGTGTAATCTACTTGGCGAACAAGTGAAAGAAAAGCTGTTATTTGTTCCACTTTAAAGGAAAATAGTTGTGTCATGCACATTAAACTGAGATATAGAATCTATTTACCAGAAATCACATTAATTCTCTCAGCTTTTGTTCCTTAGGCAGTACATAAATGCAATATTTTGTGGGTTTAAATTGTTAGTATGCCAAGCAGAACATGCTATACAAAGGGCTGGTTCTCCAGAAAACTATTAATATGTAATATTGTTCTACTGCTATGTATTCAAAATAATTGCAAGTGACATACTGAATGTCAAAACAAGGTCACTGAGAATTTCATTCCAGCAATGTTTTGAATGGTGTGCATTGCTTTCATTATTTGCGAATAGAACCTGCCAGTCCTGTAAAGAAGCAAACCTTTTATTTGCAATGGCGGCTGGGAAATAAATTATAAGCCTTTATTTTTCCCCTCTGTATTGGTAATCTGAAAAAGGTCGGGCAGATTTACAAAGTCACAGGAAGGGTGTGAGTTTAATGACATGTGAAAGGTGAGATGCGAAGCAAGGATTGCAATGTTTCTCTAGTCAACAAGGTGGTATTAAGGAGATGATATCATGTGTCACTAAATCTCTTCATTGTTATCATTAGATTCCTTACCTTGCTGGTGCATAAAGTGATGGGAACAATAAAATGTAACCTTAATAGATTTCTTGTGGGTCAATTGGTCATGGCTAGTAAATGGGGGCATACATACCCTGTGTGATCTAGCTGTGGAATGATAGTTATTTATCATCCAATGAATAAACATGCATGGTTTTATCTCTTCTGTTCACATCTATACTCTGTGCAGACGCAAGTTTTATCTCAGGGAAACAAAAGCTTTTGCCACAAAAAAACAAAAAACAATAAAGCCAGTAAGCATTTCCTCTGAAAGCAACTAGGGGTGTCTTTTGCAGTCAGCCATTGGGCTACCAGGGCGATTCTCTTGTTAAACCACTTGCTGACAGTTACCTGAATAGGTTTTACCTTTACAGGACATATTTTGCAGCTCGCTTATGCTACTAACATTGCCTGTGAATAATGACTGTGTAGCAAATGACTGATAAACAAATGAAACAAACAGAAGCCTATTTACTACGTAAACCACACAAGGTATCACTTTGTAACATCTTGTAGCAATCATTCACAGACAAATGGGATATTGCATCATGCAAGACTGATTGTTATTACATGCTATTGTGTAGCTTACTTCATAGGAAGCAATTTATGTCTTTTGTTTAACAATTGCTTGCTTAGCAGTCATTAATCACTTGCAGTAAACATTTTTTTTATAATTCTAGCCTGTTTAGGTGACTACTGGCAAATGGTTCAATTTCAAGCTAGAAAAAGTTTAAGGTTACTTGCACATCGTACTGATGTATGGATATAAGATATTTCTGGCAAAAAGACACAAAAATGGGCTGTATAAGCACATGGGCGTATTTGGGCCCACACATACGCATGCATAAAATTTCTTCTATCTTTTTCTAATCTGGGGACTGTGGCGAACATGTTAATTTGCATGTATATGCAGTGGAGGCTCGTCCATATGGGCTCCTGGGGCAGCGCCCCACCAGTTTTTGTTCCAGGAAAATAAATAAATGAATTAATTAATTTAAAAAAATAAACTATATATATTTTTTTCTTTTGTAAAATGGGTTCTGTGCCTTTAAATGCTAGTCCTGCACTTGCTGTTCCCTTCCCCATTGTTATACCTCTCTCCCTCTGCTGCTGTTGCTAGGTAGATCAGAAAAAAATGTCTAGAATTAGACTTTTTTTTCCTAATCTGCCTAGCAACAGGGGGTCTGTCCGAAAAATAATTTACAAGTGCATTTAGGAACACTGAGTAAACCATCTCTGCAAGCTCATTTTTTGCTTTTCAGTATCCTATTATGTTATATTGAGTCCAATTGGGCGGGTCTGGGTACTGACCTGAATTGCTCCCTGAGCCAGAACAGAGGAGAGGAGGTGTCCCCGGGTTCCCCGCAGTTTCCAGGTGTTCAAAATTATATCCTGGGCCCCATCAGTTCTTTCAGAGGGGCTCGGGAGGCTGTAGTAAGGAGGGGCTATTTTTTAAGGGGCTGTGCTGCAGCGGATTAACACCATCCAGTGCTGCATCCCCGAAGATCAGATTAAGGGTCCGGCTGGGCCGGCTCAGCAGAGTGATATCATAGGGCACTCGAGTGAGTCAGTCAACAGCTTCTTCAGTGCCTGCCTCCTTCAGGAAGTAGATTCTGAGGAGAGGGCAGGCTCTTCAAGCAAATTGCCAGCAGCCAGAGAGGGACGGGCAGCACAGCAGGCTCCAGCCTGTTAAAGTCTGAGGAAAGTGGGGACCATCATTGCAGTGAATTCTTCTTCTCCATAAAGGTACAGTGATTAAAACAACCCCCCCCAACCTATGCCATGCTGCCCCTGTTGCCTATTATTGATTTTTACAGCAGCTAAATTTAATCATCATTATTATCATAATGGTAATCACAAAGTGAGTGTAGGTCCATGGAACCAGAACCCCTGTATTGTGTGATTATCATGGTGATAATGATGATGATCATCATAAAAGGACAGGGAAATAATGCATCCTTAGGTCTCATTTAGGGCCTGATCATACATGGTGCTGCAGATATGTATCTCTTGTGCCGTCTTTTATCAGCATGGGGATGCACGCAACACTGTGCCACCGTTCCATTCATTTTTATTGGGATATTATTATATTTTGTAGGCTTTTGTGCTGATCAGTCACTTTTTCTCTTTGTCACACTATACATCTCAGTATATATCCCATAATAGGGTCTTTATTATGGGATATATACTGACTCCGAGAGACACCTTAATATGAGATATGCTGAGACTGAGAAACCCCATATTATGGATATACTAAGAGACCCCTTATTTTTTTATAGGGGCTCTCTCAGTTTAACCCATATTAAGGGGTCTTATGAGAAGTGGGAGGGGTCAACAAAGAAGGGCAGGGTCTGGTGCCCCACCATCTTAAAACTTCACCAGCCGCCACTGTGTATATGTGTGCGTGCATATGAAAATACTGACCAGCAACACAAATTTTTGCACTTGTGTTTACAGGCCCATTAAAAACAATAAGCTGCATTTAGATCATAAAAAAACACATGAATGCATAAAAAAATGATGTTTTTTGGCTTCCATGTGCAAGAGTCCTAAAATCACCTGTATAGCTCAGCCCTTGAGGTGGATATTTCCCTTTATTTAAAAAAATGAAAGCGGTAAGCAATTAAAAAGTGCATGATGTCTATACATACCTGCAGCGGCTTTAATTGTATCCTGTATGCCCAAATTTTGTACGGTTGTAAAGATGTGTCACATCTCTCCCACTATGTGCTTACACTTTACACCTGCTAGAAGCTATATTGTTTTTGTTTTATTTTTCTGTCAAAACTTTAAAGTGGTTGTTAAGCCTCTTTCACGTCTTCATACCCTCCCCTCTGTGTTCTAATCCTGTGTGCCCCAGTGTGAGTGATCTATAAAGCTCTTCTCAGTGATCACATGATCGGCTGGCTTTCTTCTCTCCCCGTCTGATAGATGCAGTGGGCGGGGCCGAGATTCCCCCACTGACATCACTCAGGAGAGGAGAGGAGAGAGGGAGAGAGAGCCAGCCGATCATGTGATCGCTGAGAAGAGCTGTGAAATGAGGTAGAGCAGACTTTTTTTTATGAATCACTCACACAGGGGCACACAGGATTGGAATACAGAGAGGATGATATTAGGATGGGAAAGTTATTTGATCAGCAGGGGTTGAGGGGGCGGAAATAGTCACAAGCTGACAAGCAGAGAGTGGAGGGGGGAGAGGGCACAGAGGAGACAGATAGCAGGCTGTGTATGATGAAGGCACATATGGATGACTCCCCTGTCAGGGCTCAGCAGCCCTGATATTTCAGAGTCAGCATACAGGGGGAAGGGTAGGGCCAGGCAGGATCAGCCACAAATTTCAGATGTTACAGGGGGCCAAATGAAACAGCACAAGCACTGTGCTGTATAAAATGCTTTAAAGAAACAGGATCTTTTTTTGGGGGGGTTAACAAATGCTTTAAGGTTCACATATTCATCATTGCCATCGCTCATCATTCTTCTTATTGTAAAACAATACATATAATACATACAAAACTGCATATAAATACACATTTATCCACAAAGAAAAAATTGCATACGATGAACAGTTATGAATTACTAACAGTAAACCAGGGAAGAAAGCACATTCACTGTAGAATCCTAAATTAATAAAACATAGTAACAACTAACCTTAATATACACAGAGAATCATGTTAACAAGCAATGTGATCACTTACAGACAAGTAATGTCCCAGGCTTGTGTGTTAGGGCAAGGAACGCTGGACACATGGCCAATGTTCTGGCTACTGAAGCAACGTCTTGGAGCCACATATGTATTTCCTCTTATGTATTTCCTTCTGAACTGATACCTGATGTAACTATTAATGACCCATAGACAGCAATAAGCTCAGTGCTTCCTTTAATACAGTAAATGGACATAGTTTTATAAAATTAGTAAAAAATGATCAACATTTTTTAAAAAATTGTAAAAAATGTACCTTTACGTAACGTATTCAGCAAAAAAAAAGGGTTCTTCCCATAAATATGTTATCATGTATATTTTACAGTAAATAAAGTGCATGAATGCCAGAAATTTTTTTTTTTTCAAAAATAAATGTAAAATTGTGGGAAAATGTGTTGGAAAAATACTGCATGCTGCATTAAAGATGCATGGACCTGTAATTTAACATTTAAATAAATGCAATAGTAGCTCTTCAAAAAGCACTGCAATGCAAATTAACTCAATACAGCTTAATCCATGTATTCTTGGGAGTGCAACCCCTAAAAACATATATACTATATTTCAAGTGGCTCCTTGATGTAGCATAATTCTAAATGTAAATTTTACAGAAATGGAACCTCAAGGAATGACACAACTGTAGATCTATACATGTAGGGTTGCAGAGAGCTTTAGTCACCTTGCCAGTGTGTCTGTTAGTGCTCTCTAAGTGTGTGTTCTCTCAGTCACCTGAAGTATTGAGCTGTCTCCAGCAGAGTGTGCTTGAGATATCATTCACTGTTAAGGATATTTAATGCCTGGCCAATTAGCAGATTTGTGAACCTACTGGTGCATGCTTGGAGAGAGAATAAATATATGGGGCTCTTCCTGGCACATGGTCTTCCCTCCTGAGTTTTTGCCCTGTGATTATGCAAGTGTAACATTGTTTTGTTCCTAAGCCTTTGGATCTATCAATCTGAAGTGCTGCAAGGATCTCCCCTCCTGGGAGGAACCATTTAAGATGCTGGCTGCCAAGAAGTTCTACTTTGGACCTAGATGAAGTAAACTGCAGTTATCCCCCACAATGGAGGTGATGAGTGAGAGAATGACTGAATGGGAAAGTAACAGGAATTGTTCCACACTGCCCTGCCTTGAACATTAGGACACTAGAACCTCAGCTGTCAAGTAGCCACTTTTGAAGTTTAAGAGTCCAGAAACGATAGTCATGTGAGAGAGGTACACTTGAAAGATATAAATGAGGAAGAGCAAGAACTTTGTTTTGAGTAGAATTCTTGAGGGGCTCTGTGCTTTCTCCATCTGTGTCCTTGTTTTCCATACATTGGTACAATAAAATTACAAAAAACGTAATTAAAGTGACCGGTGCCCATCATTCTGAACATCCTGAGATGAAAATTCCTCCTTCAGAAGAATGTGCTTAGATCCTTATTGCCAAGTAAGTGGGCTCAGGACATTCACAATATTGTTGCTAGCGAGCTGAAAATCAAAATTTAGTCACATATATTTAAGATCTGTACAAATAGCATTTCATACACAATAACAAAATATGTTAATTTTCACTTTTAGACTTTTCTAGAATCTGGAATGTATTTGGTTACTGTGAACATCATTACAACTTTCCATCACTGCCACTTGAAATTTCCTGCACATCAGCCATAACATTTTATTAGCATCTTATACTACTATAAATATAAAACTGAAACTTGAGTTTGTGTTACATTACCCACTGTGATATCACTAGTGTTGTCTGGTAAATGTATAGAATTCCTAACAATCTAATTTTGCTGCGTATATTTACAGAACGTTTAGCCTCTTTTCTGGTGTGCCTGTGCGTTTATACAGCAATATAAATGCAACATTTAACAGGTATGTTTTAGTGTAAAGGTTTTTGATAAAGGGACTTTTTTTAGGGAAGTTGCACTTTGCAAGGGAATTTGCCTCAGAGCTTAGTAAATGAAGCGAAGTTCTGCTGACTTCCTTCATCCAATCATGAGCAAGCAAAAATGCTGTTTTTTTTCCTTGTATGTGATTTGGTATTCTTTGCACAGTGTAATTTCACCATATTCACAACATATTCCCTTTGCAACTTCCCCTGCAAAGTGAACAGCCTAGTTTCTGTTAGTAAATCAACCTCATTGCTGAAAGCCATGATGATTATTAAGCTGGTAACCATGGCCAGATCTAGGGGGATGCTGGGGTGGGCTGCCCCCCCCCCCAGATTTCCGTTGTGCCCCCCCAGGTCGGTCCCCCCATGGACATTGAACCTGGCCCACTGAACTCTTCTCCTTATCCCCGCGATCAGGGCCAGGACAGGGCATGGAGGCAGACTAAGTGTAGTAAACTAAAATGTCTGGGCTTGAGACGTGACAGAGCCACAGAGGGGAGAGAAACAAGGGGAGGTGCTGGATGTGCTGTGTTTTCCCCTTCCTGAGATAGTTGTGCTCCTCCATAGAGAGCAGATTTCACTGGATCATGCTTACATCGGACTGTACACAGATTGTTTACGGCCACTTGCACACATTTCCTGTTGCCGGGAGATAAGCAGCCCTTGGAGGACATAGGGGGCTGGCAATCAAGCAGTGTACAGTCCGATCTATTGATCCTGTGACATCTGCTCTATGGAGAAGTGCAGTTATGACAGGAGGGGGTGGAACTTACAGGTAGAGAAATTTTACTTTGTGGTTGGGATGAGAGGTTTGTGGAGAAGAGGGGATGGGGATAATTGGAGGGGGAGGGGGGATTCATTCTAGGAGGTGCAATAGGGAGAATATGTGCTAGAAGGGGAGATTTTGGCCAAGAGGGGGAATTGGGGGGATTTGACCACCTGTATCTTGCACTGCTGACCCCTGTCCTCTGCACTGCTGACCCCTGCCCTCTGCACTGCTGACCCCTGCCCTCTATCCTGCTGATGCCTGTCCTCCATCCTGCTGACCCCTGTACCCCATCCTACTGACCCTTGCTTCCCATACTGCTGATCCCTGTCCTCCATTCTGCTGACCCCAGTCCTCCATCCTGCTGAACCCTGTACTCCATCCTGCTGAACCCTGTCCTCTGCACTGCTGAACCCTGTCCTCTACCCTGCTGACCCTTGTCCTATATCCTGCTGACCCCTGTCCTCTGCCCTGCTGACCCCTGTCCTTTGTAATGTTGACTCTTGTCCTCTGCAATTCTGACCCCCTGTCCTCCCTCCTGCTGACCCCTGTCCTCTGCACTGTTAGCCCCCTTTCCCTTGTGACCCCTCTTCTTTGCCATACTGGCCCTGTCCTCTGCACTGCTGAACAATGTCCTCTGTCCTGCTGAACCCTGTACACTGCCCGGCAGAACCATGTTCTCTGCCCATGTGACCCCTTTCCTTTACCCTGCTGACCCCTGTACACTGCCCTGCTGACCCCCTGTACATTGTCCTACTGACCCCTGTCTTTTGCCCTGATAACTCCTGCTCTCCACCCAACTGACCCCTCTCATTTGCTCTGCTGGCCCCTATCCCCACTCTGCTGATCCCTATCCTCTGCCCTACTGACCCCCTGTACACTGCCCTACTGACTCTTGCACACTCCCCCGCTGGCCTCTCATACTCTGCCCTGCTGACCCCCCTGTATGCTGCCCTACTGACCCACTGCGCACTCTCTTGCTGACTCTCTGTTTATCCTCTGTCCTGCTGACCTCTGTCCTCTTCCCTGCTGACCCCTTTCCTCTGCAATGCTGACCCCTGTCCTGTGCCGTGCTGACCCCTGTCCTCCGACCTGCTGACCCCTGTCCACTGCACCGCTAACCCCCTTTCCTTGTGACCCCTCTTCTTTGCCATACTAACCCTGTCCTCTGAACTGCTGAACAAAATCCTCTGTTCTGCTGAACCCTGTACACTGCCCGGCAGATCCTTATCCTCTGGCCTTCAGATCTATGTTCTCTGCCCATGTGACCCCTGCCCTCAGCCTTGCTGACCCCTGTACACTGCCCTGCTGTCCCCCTGTACATTGCCCTACTGACCCTTGTCTTTTTCTCTGATAACTCCTGCTCTCAACCCAACTGACCCCTCTCATTTTCACTGCTGAACCCGGTCTCCCTCCCTGCTGATCCCTATCCTCTGCCCTTATGACCCACTGTACACTGCCCTACTGACTCTTTCGCATTCCCCCCACTGACCTCTCATACCTTGCCCTGCTGACCCCCTGTATGCTGCTCTGCTGACCTACTGCACACTCTCTTGATGACTCTCTGTTCTCTGCCCTGCTAACCCCTGTAGAGTGCCCGAATTACCCACTGTACACTGCCCTACAAACTAATGGTCTTTGTACACTGCCCTACAAACTGATGACCCTATACTCTGCCCTGCTGATCCCCTGTATTTTGCCCTACTACCTCCTATACACTATCCTACTGACCTCACTTCCTCTGCTCCCCCTGGCATTTTTTACTGCACCTCCACATCAGAGCAGCTATATTCAGCCCTGCTGGAAACCACTGCATGAATTTAGCAGTGTAGAGAGCATCTATCTTCAGACCAAGGCAGAAAACAAAAAAAGCATAATGGATTCCTCTAAGTTTGTTTTATTCCTTCCATGTGTGACTTTCCAGACTAAACTTATCTGGTATGTGCTTCTATGTTTGTAATCTCCAATTATTGCATAACTTCATTCCAGCACAGAGATGAGATGCAGAGTGGTGACAAGCTGAATGCTATTGTGTTCTGCTGGAGGGTAGCATGGGGAGACTTCCCCACCAGCAGAAGACAAGGATCACTGTGGGAAGCTATAGCTACCGGCAGTGATCAGACGATAAAAACCCAACAGGCTGGTTGTACTGAAGTTGATTAACCACTTCCTTGCTGGGTACTTAAACCCCCCTCCTGCCCAGACCAATTTTCAGGTTTCAGCGTTGTCGCATTTCGAATGACAATTGCGCGGTCGTGTGACGTTGCACCCAAACAAAATTGATGTCCTTTTTCCCCCACAAATAGAGCTTTCTTTTGGTCGCAATCAGCGTTTATTGATTGGTTTGCGCAAAAGTTATCGCGTCTACAAACTATGAGAATTGATTTATGACGTTTTTATTATTATTTTTTTTTTACTAGTAATGGCAACGATCTGTGATTTTTATCGGGACTGCGATATTGCAGCGGACATGTCGGATATTTTTGACACTTTTTTGGGACCAATGACATTTATGCAGTGATCAGAAATTTAAATGTCCACTGATTACTGTATAAATGTCATTGGCAGTGAAGGAGTTAACCTGCAGGGGGCAGTGAAGGGCTTAACAGTGTTCCCTGGGTGTGTTCTAACTGTGGGGGGGGGGGGGTGGGTTCGCAGGGACATAACAGATCTAACTGATCCCAGTGACAGGGATCAGTAGATCTGCTTGTCCCCCTCTCACAGAATGGGGAACCGCCGTGTTTACATTGGCGGTTCCCCGTTCTACAGCTCTGCAGGCGATCGCGGGTCAGGAGCGGACATCAAGTCCGCCCGACCCGCGGGCATGCCCACGCAGTGTGCGGCGCCCGCGCACGCCGCCGCCGCCTGTGAGTGCGCGGCAGGAGCGTGCAAAGGGGCGGACGTCCATGGCCGTCCACTCGGAGATTGAGATTCGGGCTGTAGACGTCTTTCGTCTATATCGCGGATCTCAAGCAGTTAATTATTCCCTCAAACCATTTCTTAGCCTTAACAATGTACAGTATTTACGGTAAGTGGGCTTTGCTACTTTTCCATTAAATATGTTAACAAAAACAATTGTACAGATAAAGAAGTAACTATATGCAGTTTCAGACTCTCCTCATGATTATTGGGTTTTTGAGTTTAGTAGAATCCCGTTCTTTAGAATAAATAAGTGTTTTTCTATAATTGGGATAATGTTATGAAGGTTGTTGGTACCAATAAGCATTCTGAGAATCTGCTATTCTGAGATATGCATGCACATAAACAAAGGTCTGTTGTCATCTTATATTTATAGCGCTCCCACTGTCTGCACAGTGAGCAAAGAAAAATATCAAATCACAAGCAGATGTTGCAGAGCTCAGTGAAGCTACAGGTAGCAAAAGGTAACACCGGATTTTGTTCTGTTAGCTGGTAAAAGTTTTCTTTGCTCTAGCTGCCAATGACAGCACTGTGGATTTTATTAACTACTGTCTAGTACCATACAGATGAATCACAAAATCTAGAAGTGTTATTAATTAGTTAAATTCAACTTACCAGTTACCCTTTATGGATAATTGCTTTTAGCTCCCTGGTACCCAACCTGAAGTCTGGTGACCACATGTGGTCCTTTGAAACTTATTATGGGGCTCTTGTGGTCCCTGAAGACAGCGGTCTGTTTGGGTGCTTACTCAAGTCCATGAAGAAAAATATCCATTCATTCACACTTTTACATTGTGGTAACACGCATTAAAATGTGCATTTCTGAACTTGTGTAGGGGAATGGCACACCACAATGCATGTACCATGTAATGTAGTGTGCATTGCATTGCTTAAAAAGGGCCATGTAAGGCCAGCCTATACCACAAGACCCGGAGGTGGCGTTATTAAATCTCAGACCAGCCGGACTATCTAAGTCTTTGAATAAATTAACCAATTTCATTCTTTTGGGAGCTAAATTAACTTTAGCAAAGGTGTGGAAGAAACCCTCTGTCTCCTTCAACGCAGCTAAGAAAAAGATTACTTGGATAATGACTCAGGAAAAATATGCCAATATCCTCCTTGACTCTTCGGCCAAATTTGACATGAAATGGGATCCCTGGCTATCCTATCTCCACTTGCCCATTTCTTAAGGTCCTATGTGCAGTCAGTTATCGCCTCCCTGGTGCCTGTTTCCTCTTCCTCCTGCTAATCATTTTTCTTTTTCCTTTCCTTTCTCTCTCCTTCCTCTTTTCCGTTTTTTTTTTCTCTTTTTTTGATCTCTAGGTTATATTATCAATGCATTCAATGTATGGTCACAAATGAGTGATGATGAGGGGACACGCGTTCCCAAGTTTTTGCTTCAGGGATTAAGTTGGTCTTTGCTTATGCAAGGCTCACTTGGTGGATGAATTTCCCGGGTCGGTCTGGTCCCAGGCCCAGGTACAGTATGCTCCCAGTTGGGGTGCCGGGCGTTGGGTCTGGGGTCGATACGGTGGTCTTGATCTCAATAGGCGGAATTGAAGCACTGTTATTCTTGCAGCTGTCCATACAGTCTTTATCTGTGTTTATTGTGATTTTGGGGTAAGGCTCTCCCTTACCCACAGTTTTTGCTTTCTTTTGTACTTGAAATTGCCAATAAAATCTTTAACACAAAAAAAAAAAAGGCCATGTATAATATATTAATAGAAATACCAACTGGTACTGGGATCAGCAACCAATTGTACCCACGCTATGGGAATAATGTGTTACGAGCTGCTGGTGTAACAGAATAAGCTTAAAACAATAAATAATGAAAAAAACGCGCCCAGAGACAATCAAATATACATAAACGTGAGAGAGATTAGAAATGACAGTCCATAAAGTGCTGCCTGCTGAATAAAGTGAGTGTTACAAATCAAACACTGCCACAGGTTCACTTGCTGATAGAATACAGTTCAAATAGTTCCAAAAAGAATTTCAAAAGGTAATCTTGAGTGGAGTCCCTCTGCCAGGCACTGATGACACCCCGCACTTACTGGAACATTGTGACCCCCATCACAGAAGTCAAAAGCGCCTTAATGGGAGCCATCCAACAGATATCTCCAATACCCTTCCAGGGATCATTTTCACCAATGGAAGCGTGGGTTTGCTGGTGCAGAGGGGAGGCCAGGAAGAAAAAAGGAAAGGGTGCTCCGATCGTGAAGTAGTTAATGAAGATTTATTTAAAATGCATGGATCACTAACAATAGGTCCATTGGAAATAAAAACATACAAAATAGAGCTAAAAAACAGCCCATGAGCTGAATGAGGAAGCAGGGGGCGCTGATTGCGCTCCACCTGCATTCCTTAGATCAGAATTGACCCGTGCCACTGCCTGCCACCCGACGCGGCGTTACGTCAACAGCGTGTTGATGTCATCAGGGGTCAATTGACGCTTTTGACCTCTGTGATGGGGGTCACAATGTTCCAGTAAGTGCGGGGTGTCATCAGTGCCCGGCGGAGGGACTCCACTCAAAATTACCTTTTGAAATTATTTTTGGAACTGTTTGAACTGTATTCTATCAGCAAGTGATTCTGCGGCAGTGTTGGATTTGTAACACTCACTTTATTCAGCATGCAGCACCTTATGGACTGTTATTTCTAATCTCTCTCATGTTTATGTATATTTGATTGTCTCTGAGCGCGTTTTTTTTTTTTATTGTTTATAATACTTATATGTTGTGGTGCCATAACACACTGCAATGGAATGTTTAAGTGTGAAACAGACCACAGAGTGGATTCTACTAGTTAATATCTTGGTTTATTTCTTTCACACAGTCATATTGTTGTCTGTACTGTTCATCTCTTTTCTCTATTAATGTTTTATTTTCCCAGCTGATTAACACATGTGCAGAAAATGCAAAAGTGGCCCTGGCAGCAAAAGGGTTAAGAGGACTGTATGGAGCATAAAACCAAAAGCATTGATTTGAAAAGATCCCTAGCATAAGGTGAGCAGATTTTTAAAATTAAAACCGGGGACATATTTTTTTTTTCTTGGCAAATAGTAAACTATTTCATAAGCATATTTTCCTTAAATGATATATGCAGTGTATGTGGTATGTGTTTATGTAATGATTGTATGATATATACGTTATTTATGGAAATCATTTCATACCTGCCCCATAGCATTCTTGTACCAGCCCAACTGCATAACGTCATTATTTTCTTGTTCATAAAAAGTAAAGCCATGCATTTTAAAGCACATCAATGCATCCTCATCAGTGCTCATCCGCTCAGCCTCATCAGTGCCCATCAGTGCAGCCTCACCAGTGTCCATCAATGCAGTCTCATCAGTGTCCATCAATGCAGCCTCACCAGTGCCCATCAATGCAGCCTGTTCAGTGTGCCCAACACCTCAGCCTGTTCAGTGCCCATGAGCTCAGCCTGTTCAATGCCCATAAATGCAGTCTGATCAGTGCCCATCAGCTCAGCCTGATCAGTGCCCATCAATGCAGCCTGTTCAGTGCCCATAAATGCAGTCTGTTCAGTGCCCATCAATGCAGTCTTTTCAGTGCCCATCAGCACAGCCTGTTCAGTGCCCATCAATGCAGCCTGTTCAGTGCCAATCAGCTCAGCCTGTTCAGTGCCCAGCAGCTCATCCTGACCAGTGCCTACTAATGCAGCCTGTTCAGTGCCCAGTAGCTCAGCCGGTTCAGTGCCCATAATTGCTGCCTGTTCAGTGCCCAGCAGCTCAGCCTGTTCAGTGCCCAGAAGCTCAGCCTGTTTAGTGCCCATAAATGCAGCCTGTTTAGTGTCCAGCAGCTCAGCTTGTTCAGTGCACAGCAGCTCAGCCTGTACAGTGCTCAGAAGCTCAGCCTGTTCAGTGCCCATCAGCTCAGCCTGTTCAGTGCCCATCAGCTCAGCCTGTTCAGTGCCCGGCAGCTCAGCCTGTTCAGTGCCCCGCAGCTTAGCCTTGTTCAATGCCCATAAATGCAGCCTGTTTAGTGTCCAGCAGCTCAGCCTGCTCAGTGCCCGGCAGCTCAGCCTGTTCAGTGCCCCACAGGTCAGCCTTACCTACAGGAGAGGAGAGAAGATGGATTATACAGAGCGGGGATCTCTTGTTTACCCCACGCGGCTGCTGTCCTCAGACAAACTCCTGCCTTCTACGATAGATGTCACCAGTGTGCTGCTTATCATAGGATCTGGCCCAGGAGGCGGGACTTCATCTGACAGCCGGGTAAGCAGGAGATCCCCACTCTGTATAATCCAGCGGTGCTCATCCCCCTTGGGGGGAGGCGGCACCGCCACACTGGGTTGACATGTCACAGGCCAGCCCAGGCAAAAATAGAGTAAGACATAAACGAGAGAGCAGCGCCTCTAAGTGCAATACCTTCTTTAATGATAAAGGGTATAAGTAAATTTACACTCACATAAAAAATTGGATAAAAGATCGGATAAAAACAGAAAGGATCATCCGTGGATCACCAGGTGGTGTGCAGGTAGGCGTGGAGAGGAAGCCGATGCCCGTCACGCTGTTGGCTTCCAGCGCAAGCCAGGACACAAAGCCGATCACAGACCGTCCACACGCTCAGCACCACGTCACTTCCGGGTCACCAAACAGGAAATGCGCACGTTTGGATCAATGGATTGATGAATGATCCAAACGTGCGTATTTCCTGTTTGGTGACCCGGAAGTGACGTGGTGCTGAGCGT
>BLSH010022312.1:652872-664138 GCA_018402905.1 Glandirana rugosa
TATCAAGATTCACGTAATGACGTTCAAATTGTGGTAAATGAAGACACACGCAATGACGGTCAAATTGCGGTATATCAAGATTCACGCAATGATGGTCAAATTGCGGTATATCAAGATTCACGCAATGACGGTCAAATTGTATTAAATGAAGACACACGCAATGACGGTCAAATTGCGGTATATCAAGATTTACGCAATGACGGTCAAATTTCGGTATATCAGGATTCATCTCAACTCGCTTGTGGACCTGCAAGCCCAAGACGACCAGGCAGGCTTGAAGCCCTGTTTCAGGCCCAGGCCCAGGCCTGCCTTGGGCTTGCTCCGTGCGATCGTTCGGGTTCCGTCCGGACCCGGACCCGGACTTTGTCCCGAAGTTCGGACGGACCAGCAGAACCCGAACGTCCAGGTGTTCGCTCAACTCTACTTAGGACTATATGGCTTTAAACTGGCAGTAACGCATTTAGAACTATATGGCGTTAAACTGGCAGTAACGCACACAGAAGTAAATTATGTTAAACTGGCAGTAACGCACTTAGAACTATATGGCGTTAAACTGGTAGTAACGCACTTAGAACTATATGGCGTTAAACTGGCAGTAACGCACACAGAAGTAAATGGTGTTAAACTTGCAGTAATGCACTTAGAACTATATGGTGTTAAACTGGCAGTAACGCACTTAGAACTATATGGCATTAAACTGGCAGTAACGCACTTAGAACTATATGGTGTTAAACTGGCAGTAACGCACTTGGAACTATATGGCGTTAAACTGGCAGTAATGCACACAGAAGTAAATGGCGTTCAACTGGCAGTAATGCACACAGAACTATATGGTGTTAAACTGGCAGTAACGCACACAGTAGTAAATGGCGTTAAACTGGCAGTAACGCACACAGAAGTAAATGGCATTAAACTGGCAGTAATGCACACAGAAGTAAATGGCGGTAAACTTGCAGTAACGCAATCAAATAGACGGTGTTCAACCATCACTACACTGACACTATCTGAACTGTCCCTACTCTAGCTATACACTAATGTAAAGTTTACTGACATGGTCTCACTACACTAAAACTATCAGAGCTGTCCCTACTCTAGCTATACTCTTATGTAAAGATTACTGACACAGTCTCACTAGACTGAAACTATCTGAGCTGTCCCTACTCTACATATACACTAATGTATGTATGAATGACACGGTCTCACTACACTACAGTGAAACTATTTGAGCTGTCCCTACTCTAGCTGCACTCTATGCAAAGCTGAGTGGTCATCCTCACTACACTCACACTATCCCTAGACTGACACTAAACTAATATTCTACACTAACAATTAAAGAAAAATAGCACAGTTTAGCACACTAGCTAACTAATAGCACTGAACAGAGCCCTGTTCTATCTCTCTCCAGCCAAAATTACACTGGAAATGGCTGTTATTGAAAGAATACTTTTATGCTGTGGGGCAGTATTGAGCCATGATTGGATAAAGTCATGATAACAGTATCTAATCATGGCTCTGACAGTCCTCTGTGCCCTGATTGGCTGAAGCTGACTGAAATGCAATGCATTTTTCAGTGCTGCATTGCATTTTGGTCAGTTCGGGGGGACCAAACAAATGGTCAAACGTTCTGTTTGTTCAGCTGTTCGCCGAAGGACCAAACAGCAAAAATTCAGCCCGAACTTATGCTCGGGCCAAACCATTCTCCCACCCCTACTCTCTGCAAGGGGAACTAGGAGTGGGCAGATGCTGGTGCCAAGCTGTACATCTACCCACCTGTTGTTGATGGAAACTTCCACCATCTTGTGAAATGCCCCTAGCTATAGGCCTGCTCATGACATCCCCCAGCCATAGACCTTAGTATTCATGAATATATGAATGTCCACATATAAAATGCATTTGCCACAGTTTTCTGTAGCTTTACAATATTTTTAGACATCTGACACCTTTAAAATACTGACAGAATTCTCCAGCACAGAAAGCCATTCTCAGGAATAGACATTCTGTAGTCATTTAGGTGCAGCATGCCTTGTAGATCAGTTTTGTAGGGAACTACATCCTAACAGCACCGGGATGTATAGCTCCCATTCCCCATATGTGACTAGGCCCCTCCCACACCAACATTTACATGGGCAATTACGCGCCCCATTACAACACAAGAAGAAGGTTTTCTCCAATAGGGGTCTAACACCAAATTATCAATTTCCCTTTACTATGCTATATTGGGAACAGAGCCATCTAGTGGCAAGCAAGCTAACTGCACCTGCCATCACACCCACCAGTAATTATCCAGCTTGTCAAAGACCACAGTCATGCTTTTGCGGCAACACGAAGGGTCAAGGAGGCAGAGAATAACTCAGATAATCCAAGGTACTGCTTTTAGGGTATAACATTGTTTATTGAAACCCCACAGAAATGAAGTGACGTTTCGTCGCCGCCATGTTGCTATACCCACACTCGTCCGCACTAAGGATACAGACAAAAGGCGGCAAGCGGAAATATTCTGTCCACGCCCATCAGTAGACATCTTAGCTTATACCATGATAGTAATCCCTCAGTGGTCAAATTCGCAGCCCTTGAAAGGATTTATCCTAATCCCAGGGGAGGCGAGTTTGACAAAATAATTTTACAGCGCGAATCTCGCTGGATATATTTACTCAGGGCCACGGAGGCACCTGGCTTAAACGAAGCATTTAGTTTCAAGCCTTTCCTATAAGGTTTTGCAATCTTTGCTGTGGATAAACAGGGTGACACAAATACGCTAGTTATGGTTGCTCTTCTTTTTTTTTTTTTTCTCATATATGTCCTATATCCAATACTGGCCAACCTCCTGCTTTATTATTTATTTGTTTTACTATCTATTCATTTAGTGATTGTTTTGTTATTGTTTGTTGAATTGTTGGTTTCTTTTTTGGCTCGTGGGCGTTCAGTCTCTGGGGCGGGCATATGTTGTCCCACGAAGGTCCCTTAGTCCTTCGTTCGGGTGTGGTTAGGAGCAGGACCACCCGGGCCTCCCCTTTTCAGATTGTATCTGATCTGTGGGACGGTGTTGGTTGCACCAGGGCCCCTCCCCCCATTGCATACATTGCGCTTCCTTTTGGCAGCGCTTGCTATATGTAGGGACACACGCCTGGTCATGTGACCCTACCGCAGTCAGGCGGTGATGTGCAGCCTATGGCTGTTTATCATGTCACATGACCAGGTGGGGGTTTAAATAGCCCAGACCTTGGGATGACCCGGAAGTGACGGTGGGATGTTACAGGAAGTGATTCAGGAAGGTAAGAGACATGCGGTCTGCTGGCGCCATTACTCAAACAATATACCCTTGTGTTTAACTAATCTGGCTTCTATCCTTACTCTTTCAGTAATATTCCATTTGGCGTTTGTTCTTGTTTTTGTTTGGGACTATCGCATGGCTTACGACTCAGCTCCCCCTCTTTTCCTCCTAGCCCCTCTTGTTTTGGGGTACATTTGATCAGCAATTAGGAGGATCGCTGTCTATTATTATTCTTCCTTGGTCCTGTTTGGGTCCCATCTCCCCCACCGTCCTCAAGGATTCAACTTGTTTTTAAGGGTATGTGTCTCTTTTTTCCATATATTAGGTTATATTGGACCCCATAGGGCAATTGGGGGAGGGGACAATTGGGCACTAGATTGAGCTCTGTTACTTTATATACATATTTCTTTGTTTTTCCTTTACCTTCTTAGATGACTTATACTCAGTGGAGGGTCTAATCCCACCGAGGGAATATTACACTGTGTACTAATAGTATAAAGTGAAGGTAAAACAATGTTTTTGTATTCATAGATTCAATCATTGTTGCCCTCTCCTTTTGCTCCCTCCTAAAATTTTGAATATCTACTTTTTACAACACTATCCCTACTTTTGATAGATAACCCCTTGAAGTCTGGATCTTGATAGACCCCTATGCTCGCCCCCCTGATTGCCGTCCCGAGCAAATGTGGAGTTATATGTAAGCGCCCATATACTGTACATGTATTATAAATGATATATGGATCATAGAAAATTGCTAAAATGAATCTTTATTACATATAGTTTACCAATTTTTATTGTTTATGAGTTATGCTAATTATACTATTTCTCTTTGACTAGTTGTCCCTGCAACTGACAGCCATATTTTTGGAGTCCTGAGGAAGCTCATAACGAAACGCGTTGACTCCTTGTTTGTGTATAACATACTATGGCTAAAGTATTTTATATATTTGTAGAGTGTGTTTTGGTTGGGGCCCCTCGACGTAACACTAGAGGCGACCCTATGTGGGGTCTGCACCACGTGGCACTTCGAGGACCCCCCGCCTGTTGCTCTTTTTTCTTTTTTCTTCTTATTTCATTTTCCTTATGTAAACATTGTGTTGTATATGTATTTTCTTATGTACAAATAAAATATAATTTTTTATAAATCAATCTCTGCTATCTCGTGGTGTGCCCATTCAAAACGTCCCAACTACGTGGGGTTTGTTTGTTCTGAATTTATGGACGGTGGCACAATATTCAGGAAGTCCCTTTTGTATTTAGATAAACCAAGGTACTGCTTTTAGGGTATAACATTGTTTATTGAAACCCCACAGAAATGAAGTGACGTTTCGTCGCCGCCATGTTGCTATACCCACACTCGTCCGCACTAAGGATACAGACAAAAGGCGGCAAGCGGACATTTTTGTACACCCACCGGAGTTTTTAATTTCACACTTATTTTTAACAGTAAACAGAGCTTACATACTGAAATACAGGATTTAGAATTACGTGTCACTGTTTTGATGTTACATTTTTAAAAGCAGTGGTGTTCTGTGACATTTGCTAAGCTGTGAGATCATCAGGCTTGCTGCTGCTTTTAAAATGTAACATAAAAACAGTGTCACGTATGTCTATATGGTGTATTTCAGTATGTATGCTCCGTTTACTGTTAAAATTAAGTGTGAAATTAAAAACTCTGGTGGGTGTACAAAGATGTCTGCTTGCCGCCTTCTATCTGTATCCTTACTGCGGACGAGTGCAGGTGTAGCCACATGGCGGTGACGAAACGTCACTTCCGGTTTCCATTTCTGTGGGGTTTCAATAAACGACGCTGCAGGGGCAGGATGGCAGCTGCTGTGTTGTGTAGGATTAATAGTAAACCCTTTTAATGGGAGGGCTGCCTTTGCTGACCACCTTATGAACATGCTACTTGCCTGGCTGTTAAGTTGATCCCCTAGATTCAATAATTTCTTGATCACAGACCTGGAACAAAAATGCAGGTGAGGAAGTGCAGAATACATTCATCAGTCTTCTCCTCTATACCTATTGGAGGTTATTGACTCAAAGTATTTAGTTGGAACTAAATATGCCACACAAAAATTGCCTAGCAGATAGTGTTTTTTGGTAGAAGGCACTTTGACACATGCAGCACACAGTGCACAGTCCTCTCCCATTCGCAACATCTTTAAGATGCTGAGAATGGAGCTAGGTGCTAGATAACAAAACGCCAACATGCACGTGCAGGAATTTCATTCTCAACAGCCAACTAATGTAAGGTGACCAGATTTTTAAAATGAAATCCGGGGACATCTTTTTTTTTTCATTGGCAGATGGTAAACTATTTTATAAGCATATTTTCCTCAAATTATATACGATATGCAGTGTATGTGGTATGTGTTTATGGAATTATTGTATGATATATACATTATTCTCATATTTCCTCCATAAATAAAGATTTAAAAAAGATACTTCTTAGAATTTTTTGAGATATGACTACCAAATGTTATGAAAATAATATAGAGAAAGAACAGAGTGCAGATTTAAGGAGTGCACGACATAAAGAATGCAGGGCTAAGGAACGCGCTACATAAAGAATGCAGGGCTAAGGAGCGTGCTACATAAAGAATGCAGGGCTAAGTAGCACTCAGGAGCATGCTACATAAAGAACAAAGGGCTCAGGAGTGCACTACGTAAAGAATGCAGGGTCCAGGAGTGAGCTATATAAATAATGCAGGGCTCAGGATTGCGCTAGATAAAGAATACAGGGCTCAGGATTGCGCTACATAAAGCAAGCAGGGCTCCGGAGTGCACTACATATAAAATGCAGGGCTGAGGAGCGCACTACATGAAGAATGCAGGGCTCAGGAGTGCGCTACATAAAGGATGCAGGCTCAGGAGTGTGCTACATAAAGAATGCAGGTCTCAGGATTGCGCTACATAAAGAATGAAGGGTTCAGAAGTGCGCTACATAAAGAATGTAGAGCTCAGCAGTGTGCTACATAAAGAATGCAGGGCTCAGCTGTGCCCATCTATGCAGCCTTATCAGTGCCCAGCAATTCAGCCTCACCAGTGCCCAGCAATGCAGCCTCACCAGTGCCCAGCAATGCAACCTCACCAGTGTTCAGCAATGCAGCCTCACCTGTGCCCAAGAATGCACTCACCTGTGCCCAGGAATGCAGCCTCACCAGTGCCCAACAATGCAGCTTCACCAGTGCCCAGCAATGCAGCCTCTCCTGTGCCAGCAATGCAGCCTCACCAGTGCTCAGCAATACAGCCTCACCAGTGCCCAGAAAATCAGCCTCACCAGTGCTCAGCAATGCAGCCTCACCTGTGTTCAGTAATGCAGCCTCAACAGTGCCCAGGAATGCAGCCTCACCAGTCCCCAGCAATGCAACCTCACCAGTGCCCAGCAATGCAGCCTCACCAGTGCCCAGCAATGCAGCCTCACCAGTGCCCAGCAATGCAACCTCACCAATGTCCAGCAATGAAGCCTCACCTGTGCCCAGGAATGCACTCACCTGTGCCCAGGAATGCAGCCTCACCAGTGCCCAACAATGCAGCTTCACCAGTGCCCAGCAATGCAGCCTTACCTGTGCCAGCAATGCAGCCTCACCAGTGCTCAGCAATGCAGCCTCAACTGTGTTCAGTAATGCAACCTCAACAGTGCCCAGTAATGCAGCCTCGACAGTGCCCAGCAATGCAGCCTCACCAGTGCCCAGCAATGCAGCCTCACCAGTGCCCAGCAATGCAGACTCACCTGTGCCCAGCAAAGCAGCCTCACCTGTGCCCAGGAATGCAGCCTCACCCATACCCAGCAATGCAGCCTCACCTGTGCCCAGCAATGCTTCCTCACCAGTCCCCAGCAATGCAGCCTCACCAGTGCTCAGGTAAGCATCCTCACCTGTGCCCAGCAATGTAGCCTTATCTGTGCCCAGGAATGCAGCCCCACATGTGTCCAGGAATGCAGCCTCATCCATGCCCAGGAATGCAGCCCTGCCTGCGCCCAGCAATGCATCCTCACTTGTGCCCAGGAAAGCAGCCCCACGTGTGCCCAGGAATGCAGCCCCACTTGTGCCCAGGAGTACAGCCTCCCCACTGCCTGGGAATGCAGCCTCACTTGTGCCCAGCAATGCAGCCTCACCTGTATTTAAGAATGCAGCTTGACGTGTGCTCAGGAATGCAGCCCCACCTGTGCCCAGGAATGCAGCCCCACCTGTGTCCAGGAATGTAGCCCCACCTGTGCCCAGCAATGCAGCCTCACCTGTGCAGGGGATCAGAGAGGAGAGGAAGAGGAGAGTCAGCCAAATCATTACACAGGCCAGCGTCACCTGCTGTGTTAGCTTTAATTTGAATTGCAATTCAAATGACACATGTCCCACCTCCTGGATCATCTTACACCTATGATAGACAGCATATGTCCCAGCATTGGGCAAGTGTGCTGTCTGTCAAAGGAGCCATACCAGGAGGCGGGACTTTATGTGACATTGGCACCCGACGATTTTAATTAAAGCTGACACAGCTGGCGACGCTGGCCTGAAACCCCCCAGTGTGTAGACCACCCCCCTTTGCCTCAGCACCCACCTTGCAATCCAGGGACAAATCTGGGGACAGACTGGATCCGGGGACAGTGTCCTCAATCCGGGGACTGTCCCCTGAAACTGTGGACGTCTGGTCACCCCAAACTAATGGTAGATGCAAGACTTCATTGAATCATGAAGAAAAGGTTAAAAAAATGGTAGCAGCAGCAAAAGAGTGGCAGTGATGAGCTTATACCATTCATTATGGCAAAAGCTGCCTGGCCAACACCCTATCAGATTTTACTTTAAAGCCAGAGGATCAGCATCACAGCCCAGCAGGAAGAATTTTCAGAAGAGAAGTCAGCAAAGGGAGCCCCAAAGTTTCATTCATGTGAGACTGTCAGGAAGCTCAGTGTGCTGCCGCTTCTCCTCCCCCCAGCTCTGAAAACAGAGGGAGAAAAGGAATTTATAATATTTTTGTATATCTATACAAAAAATGTTTTGCCTTTCATTTCTATTTTAAACTGAATGGTTTGTTTTACAAGGTGAAGATGTACAATCACTTTCATGCATTCTATGCATTAAGGTGAAAAAATTCCTGTGCTGCAGCTCCCCCCCAGCCTCCCGTCCCCTTTTTCTTACCTGAGCCTGATCCAATCCAGCGGCGTGCATGAGAGCAGTGGCTCTTACCACTGTCTCCGACCTCATTGGGCAGATTGATAGCAGCAGGAGCCATTGGCCCTCACTGCTGTTAATCTAATGCTGAGCCTTTCCAAGGGGGCACCCGCTGAAGAAGAGGGGCCTGGAGTGCCAGCGGGGACCTTAGAGGAAGAGGATTGGGGATGCTCTGTTCAAATGCATTGCACAGAACAGGAAAGTATAGACATTTTTGTTAAAAATCTAAGGTTTAATAACACTTTAGTATCAGAATGACTCAGTACACACTGAACATGTTAAGCATGCTAAATTCTTAAGGTGCCACAACCATTCACTCATTTCTGCTTCTGATTTGGAAGTATTTCACAGATGCCTTTATCATCTTTTCTACCTTCAGATTCAAAGGTAATCTTCGCCTCCCTGTACATTGGACTGGGGTTACATACAATATATTCTTGGAAACTGATAATAACATGGCTCTGCAGTTGTAATTTAATATGAGGCCTCAGTTGAAGAAGACTTTGTATACCTTTACATTGCTATGTTGAGTTTTCCAATCATACAGAGTTCTCCATCTCACAGCCAGATACTGGAGATGTCTCCACATAGCACAGAAAATCTAATTCTCTTCTATTGTGTTTGACAGTGAAACTTCAGTTCGTTACCTCTACTGTCCCTTAAGAAAACTTCACATAAAGATTCACTGTGTCTGGCTTACCTAATAACAGTAAGGTTGTAGAAGCTCAAAGGTGCATCACCTATAATAAAAGATAACAGAATGTGTGAAATAATGTTTCTAAAAAATCCATTGATCTCATGCCCTGATCCTCATTATGTTTTCTTTCTTTTTGTACTTGTACTGATCTATTCTTAGCAATAGCTGTAGCAGAGTTTACTTTTTAGCAGTTTGATATTACATTATTGACAGTATTTACATTTTCAAAGTGCACTTCTTAGTGAGTTTTTATCACACTACAAAAAAATTCTATTTTATGTAAAATTGTTAATACAAACTTTTTTTGATATTCTAATTCTAATGTCTGTTAAAAACTGGAGCTGGTTTTGTATTTGTATTTGCTATTAAATTGTTCATATACAGGAGGTCCCCTAGTTACAAACATCCGACTTACGAATGACTCCTACTTCCAAACAGAGGGAGACAACAGTAAGTGATAGGAAATCTACCCCTAGGAAGGGAAATTCACTCCTGTAAGAGTTATCATGAGAAAAAGGTGTCTCCACGGATGCTTTATCACCAAGGTTTGTTTCCACAACAACCCAAAATTTTCAAAATCCAATAATCATTGGAACATGAAGGGAGGTGAAATCTGAACAGAGCAAAACAAACACTACAGGGGTGTTAAACCTTCCCTATGCCATCCAAAAAGCATACAAAATAGTTTTTTTTGGCTGAAGCTACACTTAAAAAAATTTACCTGTTCTGACTTACAAACAAATTCAACTTAAGAACAAACCTACAGTCCATATCTTGTTTGTAACCCGGGGACTACCTGTAATTGTTTTATACAAATTATGATCAGGATGAAACCGGTATATATACACTATTGTGCAATTTTAGGCAGGTGTAAAAAAATGCTGTAAATTAGGAAAGTTTCAGAAATAGTAGTGTTAATCATTTATTTTTATCAATCAATAAAATGGAAAGTAAATGAACAGAAGAGAAATCCAAATCGAATCAATATTTGGTATGACCATCTTTTGTCCTCAAAATGGCATAAATTCTTTTAGGTACACTTGCACACAGTTTGTGAAGGAAACCAGCGGGTAGGTTATTCCAAACATCTTGGAGAACTAACCACAGATCTTCTGTGGATGTAGGTTGCCTCAAATTCTTCAGTCTCTTCAAGAAATCCCAGACAGACTCAATGACGTTGAGATCAGAGCTCTGTGGGAGACAGACTATCACTTCCAAGACTCCTTGTTCTTCTTTATGCTGAAGATAGTTCTTAAAGACATTTTCTTAATTGGCATTGATAGTATCTGTCTGTATTTCTCAGCATTGAGGACCCCATTGATCCAGACCAAATTTCCAACTCCTTTTGCAGAAATGCAGCCCCATACTTGCAAGGAAACTCCACTATGCCTCACTGTTGCTTGCAGACATTCAATATTGTACCATTCTCCAGCCCTTCAGCCAACAAACTGCTACAGCCAAATATTTCAGATTTTTCTCATCAATGCAGAGTAACTGTTGCCATTTTTTTGCAACCCAGTTCTTATGTTTTTGTGTATAGTTGAGTCTCTTAGCCTTGTTTCCATGATAACTTCTCCTGCTTTCAGGAAAGCTAAGCACAGGAGCACTAGTATACATGGGAGCTTAGAAGCACCTAATGTGGGTTTACATTAACCACTTAACAACCGCCCTATAGACAATTGACGTCTACAGAGCGGTTGCTTAATTCTGGGAGGACGTCTATTGACGTCCTCCCAGAATCGCGCTTCCCGCGCGCCCCCTGGGGCGCGCACACGGGAACATCCGTGACCGTCGGGTCCGGGGGACCCGACTGATCACGGATCGTGGTGAATGGCCGCTGTGAGCGGCCTTTCACCACGTGATCGCGCCGTCAAATGACGGCGTGATCACATGTAAACAAGCCGGCGAAAGCACCGGCTTTTCTCTCCTCTCCGCACCGATCGGTGCAGTGTGAGAGGAGAGAGGGGGGAGAGAGGAGGTGCTGCAGTGCTGTGGGCGATGTGCAATGCCCACAGCGCTGCCTAGTGACACAATGCACCCCAACCATCTATTTACCACCCACCTACCACCCCCCAGCCATCATCAGCCACCCACCCAGCCACCCATCCATCCATGCTCACCCATCCA
>BLSH010022312.1:664148-674237 GCA_018402905.1 Glandirana rugosa
CGACATCGTCAAACAACCGACTTCCCGACCTCTTACCATGTTATAACTTACAGACGTCCGTTGTCACTCCGTATCACCTCAAAGGAACGTTCATACCCCGACGTAAAGACGTTTTCCTCAACCTTTAAACCAGACCTAGTTACCCCAGGAGTTACGACTCTTTATGTCTGCCTATGGTTAATTCTTTTACAGAAATTGGTGAATGGTTGGCCCGGTGAAAAAATGTAAACCACCAGTGTTCGATTTTTGTAAAAAAAACGATCAAGTAAAATTGTTCCAAAAAAATCGCGCTTGAAAGACCGCTGCGCAAATACCGTGTGATAAAAAGTATTGAAACAATCGCCATTTTATTCTCTAGGGTGTTTGAAAAAAAAATATATAATGTTTGGGGGTTCTAAGTAATTCTCTAGCAAAAAAAATGTTTTTAGCTTGTGACCACCAAATGTAAAAAAGTGGCCCGGTTGGTAAGTGGTTAAAGACATTTTCTTAATTGGTATCCGTCTGTATTTCTCAGCATTGAGGACCCCATTGATCCAGACCAAATTTCCAACTCCTTTTGCAGAAATGCAGCCCCATACTTGCAAGGAAACTCCACTATGCCTCACTGTTGCCTGCAGACATTCAATATTGTACCATTCTCCAGCCCTTCAGCCAACAAACTGCTACAGCCAAATATTTCAGATTTTTCTCATCAGTCCAGAGTAACTGTTGCCATTTTTCTGCAACCCAGTTCTTATGTTTTTGTGTATAGTTGAGTCTCTTAGCCTTGTTTCCATGATAACTTCTTCTGCTTTCAGAAAAGCTAAGCACAGGAGTACTAGTATACATGGGAGCTTAGAAGCACCTAATGTGGGTTTACATTAAAGAGCTGGTAGGCTGCCAAGACTCTGCTGCAACAGAAAATAAAGGGAAATGACGTGTGATTTCAGTGCCTCTGTTGTCAATTTGAAGATGAATTTCTCTACAATGCTTATAGCTACAGCGCTGAATAAGTGCTTTTTTTAAAGTGTTTTTAACTGCTTCTTTGGAATATGTAAATACTTTATTGTGCATAATCTAGACCTTTAAACCCAGGCTTTTTGTTTGTGTTATGAGCTGCTTTACACTAATCATTTTACTAAATGCAATCTGTAGTGTTCACTAATAGAAGTACAGGATGGGTAATTAACAGTATGTAAAATGGGGTCTCCGCCAACATCCACAAAGTCAATGTTTCTAAAAACTTTTACATTTAATTAAAAATGTCCAAATTGGGCCCAAAGTGGCAATATTTTACAGCACTGACTTAACCCTCTTGGGCATGGAGTTCACCAGAGCTTCACATGTTGCTACTGGAGTCCTCTTCCACTCCTCCATGATGACATCACGGAGCTGGTGGATGTTAGAGACCTTGCGCTCCTCCACCTTCCGTTTGAGGATGCTCAATAGGGTTTAGGTCTGGAGACATTCTTGGCCAGTCCACCACCTTTACCCTCAGCTTCTTTAGCAAGGCAGTGGTCGTCTTGAAGGTGTGCTTGGGGTCATTATCATGTTGGAATACTGCCCTGCAGCCCAGTCTCCAAAGGGAGTGGATCATGCTCTGCTTCGGTATGTCACAGTACATGTTGGCATTCAGGGTTCCCTCAATGAACTATAGCTCCCCAGTGCCAGCAGCTGACACTATCTGAACCAAATAAGTTTATCTTGGTCTCATCAGACCACAGGACATGGGTCCAGTAATCCATGTCCTTAGTCTGCTTGTCTTCAGCAAACTGTTTGCGGGCTTTCTTGTGCATCATCTTTAGAAGAGGCTTCCTTCTGGGATGGCAGCCATGCAGACCAATTTGGTGCAGTGCGTGGGGTATGGTCTGAGCACTGACAGGCTGACCCCCCCACCCCTTCAACCTCTGCAGAAATGCTGGCAGCACATCTATTTCCCAAAGACAACCTCTGGATATGATGCAGAGCACGTGCACTCTCAACCTCTTTGGTTGACCATGGCGAGGCCTGTTCTGAGTGGAACCTGTCCTGTTAAGCTGCTGTATGGTCTTGGCCACCGTGTTGCAGCTCAGTTTCAGGGCCTTGGCAATCTTCTTATAGCCTAGGCCATCTTTATGTAGAGCAACAATTTTTTTTTTCAGATCCTCAGAGAGTTCTTTGCCAGGAGGTGCCATGTTGAACTTCCAGTGACCAGTATGAGAGAGTGAGAGCGATAACACCAAATTTAACACACCCGCTCCACATTCACACCTGAGACCTTGTAACACTAATGAGTCACATGACACCGGGGAGAGAAAATGGTTAATTGGGCCCAATTTGGACATTTTTCACTTAGGGGTGTACTCACTTTTGTTGCCAGCGGTTTAGACAAATTTACACTGTTATACAAGCTGTACACTCACTACTTTGCATTGGAGCAAAGTATAATTTCTTCAGTGTTGTCACATGAAAAGATAGAATAAAATATTTTCAAAAATGTGAGGGTTGTACTCACTTTTGTGAGATACTGTATATGTGTGTAAGTGTTATAGTTTTATTATTCATTTTACTTAAACCCCCTAAAATATTCTTCCTTTAAATACTTGTAGAATAGCTCTCAAAAAACAAAAATGGTGCATAAAGTGAAACTAGATGCTTTTAGGAGCCAGAAAATACATCTTTAGTAATACATGATATGTGTATTATATCTCAGAACAAATTATTAGCATGTTCAATTTCTTTGACTGCGGCCGTATAACATTGTCTCCCACAGAAAGAATCATCTCCTCCAATCAGATAAAATCACTTTCATCCTTAGGATTCATTACAATAATGGAAATGAAGTGATATATGTGCATGGCAGCTGTGCAAATGGGCATAACCTTGAAAATAACTTTTTGGGTTCTATTTCTTTGTCAACTTTGCTGACATTTCAGATTTCGGAACATTAACTGCTGAGTTCAATCACTTAGGAGGTTAAATTGTTTGCTTGTA
The DNA here is from genome assembly GCA_018402905.1 of Glandirana rugosa. Lineage (NCBI taxonomy): Eukaryota > Metazoa > Chordata > Amphibia > Anura > Ranidae > Glandirana > Glandirana rugosa. The sequence continues at coordinate 667,101 of BLSH010022312.1, forward strand.
TGCAAAATAAATGATTATCCTCTATATTTTTCCTGAATATATTGTTTGTCATTGTTTTTGTTCTACAGATGAGAAATACAAGTTCTCAGTATGTCCAAGACCTGGTTCTAGCAGTAACCACAATAACTAGATGTGTATAGGACTTTCCGGGGGGGGGGGGTTCGTCAGTAATGAATGTCACCAACTGTTAAAAAAAGATCACATTTATACATGATCTTTGTGTGAGTTCATGTTTGTGTGAAAGTTAATTGTTTCTTCGAGGATGAAATAGGAAATGTTAACCCTGTATGCACCATTGTTATTCAATTCAATTCAGCCATGAAGTACATTGTGATTAGTCTCAGCAAGTAAGACAATGGACAAATGTTTCACTGTGATATCCTACTATCTTTGGGAACTCTTGTCCTTCTTGAAATGACTGTACAACACTGGTACCTGCCATGGCAATCATACTTGACCCATTGCAAGTTGCATTCCAAGCATGCAGTGGAATTTTCAATCCCCTTCTATAAGAAAGTCTGTTAAAATAACCCAAGTCTTAAAACTAGCCCCAAAACTATTACTTGGTTCTCAATGTAACCAGGAGTAGGCACAGAGTGCTACGGAAACATCAGACCTTCATAAGACAGAAAGCAGCGCTGGAGGCTTTAAAGCAGGAAAAAAATCAAAATTGTCAAGATCTAAAAAAATTATTAACGTAAAACACTGACAGGTTAAACAAATAAATAGAATAACTCTTACACTTACCTCTCTGATGGCTCTGTCCCTTGCCTTTTTTCTGTTCAAGCATGGCAGCCTTTATCAGTCTCTTTAGCCCTCACAGTGTTCGTGTCATATGCCTGTATCCCCTGCTGCACACTAAGGTTTCATCGACTGATCACTACATTAATACATTACACAACAGTAACTATGGCACATACTTAATACTTTAGTAAATTAGTCCACAGTCTTTCTTTGATTTTAGTCATTGATATAGTTTTTTTTATATATAATTTTAGCATTGTATAGCAGGAGTAGTGATAAATTCTGAAAATTTGTGAAAATACAGAGAAGAATTAAGAAGTGATCATTTACTCACGAGAAGCATGTTGATAGGAGGAGAGTAAAAGAGCAGACTAGCAAAATGGTGAACTTCATCAGTGTGCTGCTGTTCAATCACAGGCTAGGGAAGGGACAACATCTCTTACTTAAATGCAGCAAAAGCAAATCAGGTCTAATGTTCTGTCAGACAGGGTTGTGCTATGTGGTAGAGCTATGTAAATCTCAGGACTAGATGAACAAAGATACAAATCCTTTGGCAAACAAGTTTCTATATACTGTATGTATTTAATTGGTTTATTTAGCTGTTTACCTGCAATACAGCTTTAAAGGGATTCATTTACTTTGTCCTGTATGGTCAAATTGACAGGGTCTATTTACGCCAAGTTAATTTTGATTACAATATTGTTATAGTGCTGAAAAACATTGCCAGGTTTTATTAGGTAAATAAATTTCTATCTCCTGCTCCTATTTGAGTATGTACTTAGTAAAATAAATAGATTTTAGATTTTCTAAAGTGTTTTGAATCAGGTAAAGTGTTTGGTTGACACTCAAATGTTTCATAAATGACTCTTCAAATTTTGCTAGAAGGTCTTCACATATTATAAAAGATTATCCATTTTTATTAATATAGCTGAGAAAAGTATGTATTTGAATAGCCCACTAGTAGAATAAAATGTGCTCAGCTGCCCAAATCTAATAACTGTATTCATCTTCAACTGATTTTTAGGTGAATGAGAATTGCTTCCAAGACTCCATGTTGAGTGCAGTGGCTCTCACACTGAGGCGATCCAACTTTGGGGCGACTTTGCTAGACGAGTACCTGGGACATGAAAGATGTGTCTTCTGGCAAAATGATGTTCTTCTTCCTGGAAAGTTGCTTCTTCATAGACGGGGATCTGACTTGGAAGTGAACTTCCATTGACTTCTATGGGCTCAATTCGCCTAGAAGCCGCTTGAAAATAGTATAGGAACCTTTTTTGGAATCGCTTTGGACTTGAGTAGCGCATATTAAGACGGCTCCATTCATTCCAATGGGATTTCTGATGTCAGGCGATTTGAGGCGAATTGGGGCGACACAATTCGGATCGCAAATTGCCTAGGATCGCCTCAGTGTGACCCGGCCCTTACAGGCCAGGTTTGCAGCATAACTGGAATACATCACAGGTTGTATAATTTGCTGCTCAGTGATTGCAGTATTCTAGTCTGCATCTCCCCAAGGTAATACTTAAAATCTGGCCTGTTGGTGGGTCCTGAGGACAGGAGTTAAGAACCACTGGTCTAGTGCAATAATAAAGTCCTAAACACACAATGTCATACGTGTATAATTTTAGCAAATTTCTTCTAAGCACAAACCTTTTACCTTGAAAACCTTTTAAAAATAACATTATTTTCTTTGATGTCTGTAGAATTTTAGTTTGTCAGCAGAATATTGCATATCCTGTCTACAGAAATTGACTTTTACTCAAGGTTGAGATATTCATCTAGATCAATTAGATGCTATACACTTTCATCAAAAACAGGGATCAGAGAAAGCCATTACCACATTATACAAGGAATCAGGGTGGATTTTGTAGTTATCAAATGAGAATTATCATGCTGATGAAACAGCATGATGGATTCGAAAATGGGCCATAATATAAACCATATTACCATACCATAACCATATATAAATCTTAAAGTGTCTTTTTTCCAGAACAAAAGGAACAAAAAGCAAAACAGTATTGCTACTTACAACAAGGGTGGTGGTGAATAAAATCTTTGCTCTTTGCATACTACTGATGCAGCAACTAGTTGACGGAGCCACGTTACCGATGTTGCGTTTGGCAGGTGAAACTGCCGTGCACAGTAGGGGACAACGGTCTGATGAATTTCTTTTTACGGGTGTTATTATTATTTTTTTCACCGCAAGTTGAAGCTGGACTCCAGCCAGGTGGTATAAAATATCATTATAAATCTGCTTCCTTACATTACTAAAGCTATTACATTTATTTTTAAGTGCATTTGCACTCTTTCTCCTAACCTAAACAAGCTCATTTTGCCTCCTTTTTTAGATAGTTCCGATTTGTGCAAGCAGATGCCACTGTTTTCTACCTATAAAAAAAAGACTTGTGGTCAGGTTTCGTCTTGCATGTAGTTACAGAAGGACCGTAATGCTGTGCTTACATTGCACTGCCTTCTTTGGACAAATGCATAGCCCACAGCACCTGGTCATGACTAGAGATGAGATGAATGTACCTGGGTTCAGCTCAAAGCAGTTTTGCAGAACAAGTATAAAGTTCAGGTAGCAAATCTGAACTCTATTCAAATCATTAGGAGCCAAATGTTAAAAAACAGTAACGACTATTTTCTAGACTAATAGGTGTATGAAGGCGTAACATTTTTTTTTAATATCAGTCATTTCTGGACTGTTAAGCTCTGGTTATACCAAAGCCATCTAGACACTGCTGGGAACCACCTTGGAATGCCAGTAGAGCAGGATTTTACAGTAGGGTGTGTGTAACAAAAGATTGCATACCAGGATCCTAAGTGGATTCATGCATAACCCCTAGTGGCAGGTAATGGAGAAAATAAGGCATTTCCTCAGACCTACCAGTGATGTGAAGATTTAAATGACCGATCTACTGACTTTCAACAAGATCAAAGGTGCCAACTGTGGGCTGGAATGCTAACCTGGACCAAGGAAATGGCCTGCAGTGTCACAACACTCTCTGCTGGAGGATATTCAGGATGGCACCATATTTCCGGGTGTTTATAAACAGCAGCACCATACATCCTGGTGGTTATCAAGGACAGCCCCTTATAGTTTACGGATTGTTGCTCATTGGACAGAGGACTATACAGGAGTGGGCAGAGGGTGTCTGTGTGGGTGTGTTTGTGAGGATTTTTAAAATGTGAGGGTCAGCAATGAACAGACTTTTTTCTACCTGGAGCCCAGCCAAGAAACAGAGCTTTGAGAATGGACCTACATAATGTATCAACTCTGCTCTTTTATTTCTGTATATATTCTGCAATCTTCTTTTAGATTTTTATGTTAGGGTTTTACTTTATTTGCAAATAAATAAGAGTTTTGCTTCTGTGAACATTGTGTCTATTATTATAGATAGTATTATTTCTAATATCACCATTAATATTATCAGAGCTCTAACAGAATAATTAATTAAAGGAACAGACAAGATTGTATATATTGTGGAGATGCGACCCCGTGTCAGTCTGTGTTTTGGCAATCTACACCTGATTTTTTCACAGGCAGGCATGCTGATTACACACCTGTGTGCTGGGTTCATATCCATTCCAGGGATAGAGCTTAGGACTCCCACTTGGAGACAGCTCCACCCGGGCAGACAGGAGGTCTGGCCCAGGAGTCAGGAGGACTCCATCCTACAGAAATGAGGTCTGTGTATGAGAGTGAGGAGGGCTCCAATATTCTCTAGGAGAGAGAGGCTGCAGTTTGAGCATACAGGTCTGAGGAGCAGACCTAAGGCCTAGGCGTGAGGCCTGAAGCAGCTGTGTTACAAATGAGTAAGCCAGGAGGCTGAACTAACAAGATACATTAATGGAGGAACCCCCTGTGAGGGAAATTGCTGTTGTTACTTTGAACTTTGTTTCCTTTAACCACTTCCTTACTGGGCACTTAAACCCCCCTCCTGCCCAGACCAATTTTCAGGTTTCAGCGCTGTTGCATTTTGAATGACAATTGCGCGGTCGTGCAGCGTTGTACCCAAATAAAATTGATGTCCTTTTTTCCCACAAATAGAGCTTTCTTTTGGTGGTATTTGATCACCTCTGCGGTTTTTATTTTTTGCGCCATAAACAAACAAAGAGCAACGATTTTGAAAAAATAACAATATTTTTTACTTTTTGCTCTAATAAATATCCAAAAATAAAAAATAAAACAAACAATTATTCATTGGTTTTGGCCGATTTATATTCTTCTACATATTTTTGGTAAAAAAAATCGCACTCGGCATTTATTGATTGGTTTGCGCAAAAGTTATCGCGTCTACAAACTATGGGAATTGATTTATGGCGTTTTTATTATTATTTTTTTTTTTACTGGTAATGGCGGCGATCTGCGATTTTTATTGGGACTGCGATATTGGGGGGGACATGTCGGACATTTTTGACACTTTTTTGGGACCAATGACATTTATTCAGCGATCAGAAATTTAAATGTCCACTGATTACTGTGTAAATGTCATTGGCAGTGAAGGGGTTAACCTGAAGGGGGCAGTGAAGGGGTTAAATATGTTCCCTGGGTGTGTTCTAACTGTGGGGGGGCGGGGCTGGCCGGGACATAACAGATCTAACTGATCCCAGTGACAGGGATCAGTAGATCTGCTTGTCCCCCTCTCACAGAACGGGGAACCGCCGTGTTTACATCGGCGGTTCCCCGTTCTACAGCTCTCTAAGGCGATCGCGGGTCAGGAGCGGACATCGAGTCCGCCCGACCCGCGGGCACGCCCACGCAGCGTGCGGCGGCGGCGCGCGCGCGCCGCCGCCGCTCGTGAGAGCGCGCAGGGGGCGTGTTAAGGGGCGGACGTCAATAGACGTCGTCCCGGAGATTCAGATCCGCGCTGTAGACGTCTTTCGTCTATAGCGCGGATCTCCACTGGTTAAATAAAAGTGGACTGCTATGCCCTTAAAAATGCAGTCTGGACTGACACAATTTCTTCAAATCGCATGCACCACTAGAGTGTAATCACCCCGGATATTTACAATATTTATTATTTAAGTAGGGGGAAACTAAAACCACCCCATATTTATTTAAAAAGGCAAGGAGTTGTCCGATAAATGGCATGAGGGAAATTGGCCACTGCCTTGAGAAACATGTTCCAAAGCAAAACGTAACCACTTCCCACAAAATCACGTACCTGCACATCATTTTGCTGAAGTGGTTGTACCGGGGTGATGCCTGCAGCTGCAGGCATCACCCTGGTAATGCTTTTTAGAGTCAACAGCCGCTTGGCTGTTATTACAAGGAGCATGAGGGGACGTCTTCCCCCTCCCGCCACCTTCTGCCGCTCCGCTCGGATCTCCCATCCCACCGGGAGACCCGAGCCACCAGCCGACACATCTGCCGGCTGGCTGGAGACCTGAACAAAGCTGGATTTGACTTTGATCGGGTCTCCGATGTAGAAACCGGGAAGCAATATCACTTCCTGTTTACTCGGCAGCCAACAGCGCCATTTAAAAAAAATGTCAGTATTCAAAAACACAGATCTTGGCGCTTTGAATGGCGTTTTTGCATAAAGTGTACCTGTCACTGCCTTTTACTGTCACAAGGGATGTTTACATTCCTTGTTGCAGTCATAGAAGTGATCAAAATGTTTTTTTTAAAGGGACAGTGTAAAAAAATTAAAATAAATAAAAAATGTTTTAAAGCGCCCCATCCCTCCATGCTCGTGTGCCAAAGGAAAACGCATACGTAAGCCACGCCCACAAATGTAAACAGTGTTCAAATCACACATGTGAGGTATACAGCACGTGCAATAATTCTAGTGCAAGACCTCCTCTGTAACTCTAAACAGGTAACCGTTAAAAATGTTTAACCACTTCAATACTATGCACTAAGAACACTTTACTACCAGAAAATTTTCAGTTTTCAGTGCTGTTGCGCTTTGAATGACAATTGCGCAGTCGTGTGACGCTGTACCCAAACAGATTTTTTATCATTTTGTTCCCACAAATAGCGCTTTCTTTTGGTGGTATTTGATCACCCCTGCGGTTTTTATTTTTTGCGCTACAAATAAAAAAAGACCGAAAATTTTGAAAAAAAAAAATTCTCTATTTTTGTCACAAAACTTTGTAAATAAGTAAATTTTCTCCATCACTGGTGGGCACTGATGAGGCTACACTGACGGGCACTGATGTGGCAGTACTGATTGGCACTGATGAGGTGGCACTGATGAGGTGGCACTGATGATGAGGCACTTATATGCAGCAATGATGAGCACTGTTAGGCGGCACTGATAAGCAGCACTGATGGGTACTGATAGGTGGCACTGATATACAGCACTGATGGGCACTGATATGCAGCACTGACGGACACTGATAAGCGGCACTGATGGGCACTCATAGACAGCACTGATTGGCACT
>BLSH010022312.1:719189-735531 GCA_018402905.1 Glandirana rugosa
AGTGTCCATACAGACGTAACACTAGCGAGGTGGGTTTTTGTTGGTAACGTTGGACGGATACGGAAAAAGTGGAGCGATCACAATGCAGACATACCTGTGAAGAGAGAAGCAGCGTTCAGATGGATGGATGGTTGCAAGAACTGAAGTGCCCACTTATTTAAAGAACCCCACTTTGTTGAGAGAACCCCTCTGCAATGTCTCCCCCCCTGCATAATCTTGCCCCTCAAGACCGCCTTTCCTGCGTCCCATAAAAGGTTCGGATTATCAGTGTGTGATTTGTTATTATAGGTATATTCCTCCCATGTTGTACGAAGGACCTCTTGCAGGTGAGAGTCCCCCGCCAAGTAAGAGGGAAATCTCCATATGTTAGGGGAAGTGACGGCTGTTAGATCTGTAATAGAGATGGATACGGGGCTATGATCTGAAATTGCAATGTCGTGAATGGTGACATCTTTAATGAGCTGGAGCAAGGAGTGGGTAGCCAGGATGTAGTCAATTCTAGTGAATGTCCCGTGGGGAGCGGAGTAAAACGTGTACTCTTTGTCTGTGGGGTGGGACAGTCTCCAAGTGTCCATTAAATTGGTAGCTGATAAAAACTGCTCTAGTTGCGTTGGCAGTCTCTTACCTTGGGAGTTTCGTGGTGGGGCTTTGTTGGAAGATCTGTCTTCCTCCGGGTTTACGGTGGAGTTAAAATCGCCTCCTACTACATGTGGGATGTTTGGTTTGCTTAGGAGCCAACTAGTGGTCTCTTGAAAGAATGTCTGTGTGGGAGAATTCGGTGCGTAAATATTGGATATCAAGAGGTCTTTAGATTGAAACGCAAGGTGAATTGTGACTTTTCGGCCTAGATTGTCATGGCTTGATTCTATTATAGGGGTCTGGATGTTCTTGTGTATTAGTATTATTACACCGCCGGGGAGCCATAGACCCTTCCTACCCAGGACTTTTTGAGACGATGTATCTCATCCGCACCAAGGTGGGTCTCCTGTAACAGAGCCACATCGGCGCGGAGGCGCTTGAGGTGTCTGAGGACCTTAGCTCTTTTGGAGGGGGAGCGCAGCCCTTTGACATTCCACGATATTATTCGCATGAATGTGGAGAATTATAATAGGTCATGGAGGGTGGTCTGCATGTCTCACGTGTAAGGTGCAGGAAAGACTCACGTTTTTGAGGAGTGGGGGATCTGAACATTCTGGGTTGAACATCGGTAGCTTCTCTCAGCAGAATATGGGGGTAGGTCAGGAAGGGAGAACTGCAAAGAACAAGAGATAACATTAGTGAAAACATCAACATAACAACTTTCTGCACTTCACTTTTTTCCTCAAGTGATGTGTTTCCTCGGGTAGCTAGCCCGTTCCTCAGGCTCAGACAAGTAAAACCTGTTAAGGAGATCTCAGCCTGAAGAAGAGAAGTCACTTGTAGCAATTATTACGGGGTTCCGGGGTGGAAGATCCTATTGTGGGTGATGGTCCCCGCCTAGGGCCGATGCCCCAAAATGAAGAGATGTGGGGTAGTCCCGATGAGGGAGACAGTAATTTAGGAGTGTGTTGGGTCTCCATTTGCATTTGGTCGCAGGCATTTTGCTGGGTCTTTCCTGGGGCTCCGTTGTTCCCTGAGAGCCGGTGAAGCAGGGCCCTGGAGGGCTGAGGGGCTTAGCATTCTGGCCGAGCTGGATCTGAGGTAAGACTCAGCCTCTTTGGGTGTCTGGAAAGTGAGTTGCTCCCCGTTGGGGGATTGAACCCGTAAAATTGCCGGAAAGGCCAAAGAGAAACTGATTTTTTGTTTGAACAGCTCCGTGCATATCGCTTGAAAGGCTTTGCGCCTTCGTGAGACTTCAGCGGAATAGTCCGCAAATATCAAGAGGTTGGCTCCTTCTATTCTGAGATTGCGGGACCTTCTGAATGCCTGCAGTACTGCTAGTTTGTCCGCATAATTCAGATATTTTGCTATCACTGCTCTGGGTGATTTGCGATTGGTATCAGGAGGACCTACCCTGTGTGCACGTTCTACAGTGCAGGGAGCCGGCAGGCCTAACGCCTCCGGATTTCGCGTTGAACATAGGTGAATGAGGGCGTTGTTGGGACAGTTCTCTGGCAGGCCTATGATCCTCAGATTGCACCTTCTTGATCTGTTTTCTAAATCCTCAAGTTTTTCGTGAATGGCTGCAAAAGCATTTTCATGTTTTTCTAAGGTACCGTTTACCTGGTAGAACTCATCGTCAATATCAGAGATTCTGGCCTCCGCAGCTGAAAGCCTGCGCGCTTGTTCGCCTAGGTCCCTCCGGAGCTGTGTCATACCTGCCTGAACTGCAGCATCCACCACCTGGGTAATGTTAGGGAGGAGAATCGCTGCCACTGCCTGTGCTATTTTAGCATATTCGTCTGGCGGTGCCTGAAGCTGAGGCTCTGGGGCCTGAGTGTCCATCGTAGCAGGAGCCTGGTCCGTGGCGGCGGCCATCTTGGTACACCCCGCCAGCGAGTTCTGGGTGTTTGTTCGGCCCGGGGACGAGGAATCCGCTCTGGAGGCGGTTAAAAACTTGTCCATCTGGTGCTTGGGATCCTCCGCGCTCGATCCTGAGTATTTGGAGGGGCTGAGTCCCGGTATTGGATGCCGTATTCTGCCCGAGGTGCGGAGCTGAGCTGTTTCACTCCTCACACATGAGGCGCCGGAACCGGAAGTCCTCTTATGCTTTCCGTGGGCCATCCACATAGCCCTGCCCCAGAAGTGGTAGACATTGAGTGCACCGATGCCCAACCACTTCTGTTGCAGGATGAGGACATGGAAACACCAGCGCAGCACGACTCTGATGATGACGAAACACAGGTGCTAACTGCTGCGGCTTTCCTCAGTGTGCAGACTGACAAGGAGGGCAGTGGTGAAGGGTGGGTGGAAGATGATGTGGAGGATGATGAGGTCCTAGACCCCACATGAAATGAAGGTCATGCGAGTGACGTGTGCAGTTTGGAGGAAGAGGTGGTGGTCGCACAGAGGCACCAGCACATCAAAAGAGGAAGCAGGCTGCAAAAGCGGAGCGAGCGTCCCCTAGACAGTATGCCTGCTACTACCCACCGCACCCAGGGACCTAGCACACCAAAGGCATTTCCCGGCGTGGCAGTTCTTCAGACAATGTGCTGACTACAAGACACAAGTGGTTTGTACACTGTGCAATGAGAGGCTGAAGCGAGGCACAAATGTTCTAAACCTGAGCACAACCTCCATGACCAGGCATCTAAATGCAAAGCACTTGCTGTAGTGGAATAAGTACCTCAAAATCCAAGAAAGGTATCGGCCTCCTCCTGTTTCCTCTTCTGCTGCTGCCTCATCCTCTTCCTCCACTTCTACAGTGCCAGGGTCACCTGCCACCCAGCAAACAGACGATGTGACAGCAACGCCACTATGTCCGCCACCGTCCCCAAGCATTTCCACATGGTCCCATGGAAGCTTACAGCTCTCCATCTCCCAAACACTGGAGAGAAAGAGGAAGTACCCCCAAACCCACCCGCGATCCCTAGCCCTGAATGCCAGCATTTCAAAATTCCTGGCCTTTGAAATGCTATCATTCCGTCTGGTGGACACGGACAGTCTTAAAAACCTGATGGCGGTGTCTGTCCCACAGTGCGTGGTTCCCAGCCGCCACTACTTTTCCAGGCGAGCCATCCCTTCCCTGCACAAACAAGTCGGGGACAAGATCAAGTGTGCATTGCGCAATGCCATCTGTGGCAAGGTCCACATAACCACTGATACGTGGAACAGTAAGCACGGGCAGGGATGCAATATCTCGCCAACTGCACACTGGGCAAATGTAGTGGCGGGTGGGCCTGAGGTGGCTAGCCGTTTGGCGCATGTCCTTCCACCACCGAGGATTGCAGGGCATTTCTCTTTGCCTCTTGTTGCCTCCTCCACCTACTGCGCTTCCTCCTCCTCCTCTACCACCTCCTCATCCGCTCAGTGTAACACCTTCACCACCAACTTCAGCACATGCAGGGGGAAACGACAGCAGGCTTTTTTAAAACTGATATGTTTGGGGGATAAACCCCACACTGCGCAGGAGCTGTGGACGGACATTGAACAACAGACTGATGAGTGGTTGTTGCCACTGAGCCTCAAGCCTGGCCTGGTGGTGTGCGATAATGGGCGAAATCTCATAGCAGCTCTGGGCACATCCCTTGCCTGGCGCTTGTGCTGAATTTGGTGGTGCAGAAATTTCTAAAAAAACTACCCGGATATGTCAGAGCTGCTGCAGAAAGTGCGGGCCATCTGTGCGCGCTTTCGGCGTTCTCATCCTGCTGCTGCTCGCCTGTCTGCGCTACAGCAGAACTTTAGCCTTCCCGCTCACTGCCTCCTATGCGACGTGCACACAAGGTGGAACTCCACCTTGCACATGCTGGAGAGACTGTGCGAGCAGCAGCAGGCAATAGTGGAGTTTCAGCTGCAGCATGCACCGGTCAGTCACTCTGCAGAACCGCACCACTTCACCACCAACGAGTGGGCCTCCATGTGAGACATGTGTACCATTTTGCGGTGTTTCGAGTACTCCACCAACATGGCCAGTGCCGATGATGCTGTTCTCAGCGTTACTATCCCACTTCTATGTCTCCTTGAAAATACACTTCGGGCGATGATGGAAGGGGTCATTTCCATGGTTATCAGGCCAGTCATTCACAAGTGGCTCGGAGGGTGGGTACCTGCACCAGCATAGGCCAGGTAAAAGATTTTCAAGCCAGAGCACATTTCTGGAGGATGAGGAGAATGAGGAAGATGATGAGGAGGAGGAACCGTGTTCACAGCAGGGTGGCACCCAACGCAGCTCGTGGGCATCACTGGAGCATGGCTGGGGGGGTATGGAGGACACAGATGATACACCTCCCACAGAGGACAGCTTGTCTTTGCCTCTGGGCAGCCTGGCACACATGAGCGGCTACATGCTGCAGTGCCTGCTCAACGACAGCCGAGTTGCCCACATTTTAACTTGTGCTGATTACTGGGTGGCCACCCTGCTGGATCCCCGTTACAAGGACAACATGCCGTCCTTAATTCCCTCACTGGAGCACGATCGGAAGATGCATGACTATCAGCGCATGCTGGTAGGCGCGCTGCTAAGGGCATTCCCAAATGACACAGGGGGCTCTGTTGAAACACAAGGCGAAGGCGGAGGAGGAGGAAGAGGTCCCCAACGCAGCTGTGGCACCGCCAGCACCACAGAAGGCAGGGTTAGCATGGCCGAAATGTGGAAAAGCTTTGTCAGCAGCCCGCCACAACAAACAGTACCACCAGCTGATAGGGGACATCTTAGCAGGAGGCAGCATTTCAGCAACATGGTGGAACAGTATGTGTGCACACACCTACACGTATTGACTGATGGGTCTGCCCCATTCAACTTCTGGGTCTCCAAATTGGACACATGGCCTGAGCTTTCCCTTTATGCCTTGGAGGTGCAGGCCTGCCCTGCAGCCAGTGTATTGTCTGACCGTGTGTTTAGCACGGCAGGGGGCGATATCACAGACAAGCGCAGCCGCCTGTCCACAGCCAACGTGAACAAGCTAACGTTTATTAAAATGAACCAGGCATGGATCCCACAAGACTTGTCTGTACCTTGTGCAGAACAGACATTTAGACAGGCTTCACACAGCCATTGGTATACATATTTTTTTTTAATATGTCTCAATATTTTGGGGGCTACCCCAATTAGAAAAAACAAACAAACAAATAACAGTGTTGGCTACCTCCTCCTCCTCCTCCACCACCACCACTTCCACCTACACTGCCACATTCACGGCCTAGTCAACCTTTAGGCTCCTACTCCCCATCCACCTCCTCCTCCCATTTTTTTTTTTTTTGTGATTTTCAGTTATTTCCCTATCCACATTTGTTTGTAGGGCACTTGTCCTACTCCTTACTCCCATTTTGCTTCTTTTTGCAGCCCTCTAGCCCTTTCCAGGACTTTTTACAGCCATTTTAGTGCCCAAAAGTTCGGGTAACCATTGACTTCAATGGGGTTCGGGGTCAAGTTCGGTACCGAACCCGAACTTTTCCGCGAAGTTCGGCCGAACCAGACAAACCCGAACATCCAGGTGTCCACTCAACTCTAGTTCTCATGTATTCCCAGGTAGGCCTGGAGATAATGTTCTTGTGGTGGGCTTCATCAAGTAGGTCATAGAATTCCTGGTTGAATTTAGAGATGACCGAGGGTTCAATATAACGGTACCAGTCTTGGTTGTATAATATTCTCATGCACATGGTGACATAGTCACCATTGTCCATGAGTACAATGTTGCCCCCCTTATCAGAGGGCTTAATAGTGATGGATTTGTCATTAGCCAAAGATAATAGGGCCGCTTTGAGGTTAGGTGTCAAGTTGTCTGAGGATGGGGGTGTTATTTGTAGTTCCTTTATACCCTGGCTGACTATTTTCAAAAAGGTAGCAATCCCCTGGTTGGAGCTGGGGGCGGTCTATAATTTGGAGGGTTTCTTGAGTGTGGAAGGTTTATGTTTGGGAGGTGGAGGGGAGGCTAAGTCACCTGTCTGTTCCAATAGAGTTTCAATATCAATACGATCAATCAGATAAAGGGGTTTACTTTCTTCCAATAAAGAGTTTAAGTTATGTAGAGCTTGTCTTCCACTAAATGTGTAGGGGGGTCCCTGACTTGGTTTTTCTTTTGAAAACTGTCCCTGTAGTAAAGTTTTCCATGTAAACAAATGTAGGTCTTTTGAGAGCCTCAAATTGTCCAACGAGTTGGTAGGACAGAATGTAAGACCCTTGGATAGGACTTGGTGTTCTTCCACCATCAGTGTGTGTGATGAGAGATTAATTATGCTGAATAGTGTAGAAATAGAATTTGAAGAGTGTAGACGGAATGTTTTGTGCCCCTACTGTTGTGTTGACCTGTTTGGGTACTAAAAAAATGGATGGGATTTTGGGAGGGTTAGTGGTAGTGTTACACCCATCACCAGTGGAACTTGTTGAAGGTTGGCCCTTTATGGTTCCCACAGTATGTGCAGATACATCACCAGAAGTGCCCGAAGTGGTAGTGCCTGATTGTTCTGTGACCCGAACTTTCAGAGCATTGGAAAACAGAGAACCTTTACAACGTCTCTGTCTTTTTGGGCGTCTTGTACATCTATGCTCTTTGGGAACAGAATGCAGAGATAGTGAAGGTACAGAAGAATTATCAGATGCCGATACTGAAGATTGTTTAGTGCAAGTGGGTGCATGGTTTTGATGTCGATACTTCTGGGGGGATCTAGTCGACCATTTATAGGCCTTACCCTCCCTGAATGCTTGTATATCCCTTAAAATCTTCCTTTCCTTTTTGAGCATCAGCTGTTTATTGTATGTTTCTAGATGTGTTTTCAATTTTTCATTGAGCTTAACATATAAAGTATGTGATTCAAATGGTACATATATCAATTTGATATTACAATCTACTACCACCAAACGTTTAGTTTACTCTTCCTTGAGGAGTTTGATCCTTTTGGTGGAGCAGGTCTTCAAATTGTTTTTCCAAGATAGTTTAAAATCAGTGCTGATGTCATCAAAGAAAGGGAAGATTTGTACCCTCAACCCAAATGGGTTGATATTCTCTTTAATATATTCATCAAAAGATCTCATGTGGTGATGTCGGACGGGCCACGCTGGACGCCATCCCGGTGGGGAACCCCCCCGAGGATGGGATCTTTCCTCTCACTCACCTGGGATCAGGTAAGGCAGACCCAAATCCTCCATGCATCCGGTCCATTCCCCCCATCCCCCTTATCATTACCCACACAGGTGGAGTATAAATGGTGCAGTATAGAGTTGGCTTCCCATTGATGTGGTGGATGCTCCTGGCCTCTCTTTTGCACCTTAAACTTCAACCCACAAGGTATGTACTCATCTACCCCCTGTATACCATGGGTTCTCTCTCTAGGCCGCCCTATACCTGAACCACTCGCAGACCCCAGCTATTTACTGACAGTGCTTATTTTCTTTACATTTTCCCGAGGCCCTTTTGCCCTGTAATTTCTTTCCCCCTTTGACGGTGGGGGTATTTGGTCCGACCTGGAATTCCAATTATCCCTTACCCTCTCATCATTGAATGACTGGCTGAGCATCTATTGTATTATTTATTACGTTTTTTTTTATTAGGGTAAGTGTTTCTTTTTTCCAATATTGGGCACTATGCAAGCACATACTGTTTTGATTTCCTGTGTATCTAAACATGTTCGAATTGTAACATACCTGTGATCTCTCATACCCTCTAGTGGTTGATGACTACAACCACACCATTTACTATATTGTACAATCCTTTATTCAACTCTCTATATTACTCAATGTTCTTATTATCCTTCTAGAACCACTTCTTGCAGTGTTTATAAATTTCCCTGAGGAAGAAGTCTACCTTATCAAAACTTCGAAACATGTTGCAACTACAGATGGTCGCACACCCAGGGGTCTTATATTAGGCCTGGTCGGCATTCTGTGCTACACTGTATAATTGTTCAGTGGCTCATTGTTTATGTTTTCATTTATCAAGTGAATTTTTAACCTCAATCTAATACATTTTGTACAATTTTATACTATCATACCATTTCTACTTTTTCTGGGAAACTTGTGCGTTTAAAAATCCCTTGGGGCCTTGCTTTCTCGGTTGGTTCAACACATATGGGGATGTCGTGCTTAGTTCCCAGTTTGCTTAGGATCTAGAGGAAGGTATCTCTGCACTCTGGATGAATGAACACAGGGACACCTTTGGACAGCAGCATTGTCAGTTTGGGAGTAGTGTGAGATGTACTAGAAGATTTACATGCATTAACTAATGAAAACCAAACTCCAGTTAATATTTTATAAGCAGTTACAGCAAACTTTTTTTTCCCTTTTGAGTTAAAGGTTTTACATAAATAAAAGCTGAATATTGTACGCACGCCTACTAGTTAAATGCTTTGTCTCATCTCTGTAACTTAGATATTCTGCTGGAGAGATAATTATTTTGAAAAAATACAGACTTGCTCTGGCTGGATCACCAGATAAAAATAAAAAGAAGAAAAACTTTAAAAGAAAATGAATGCAGTCATCACATCTAAGAAATAGCAAGCTGCAATATAAAAAATGTTTGATTTTGGGCAGGGATGAGCCGAACACCCACCTGTTCGGTTCACACCAGAACATGTGAACAGACAAAAAGTTTGGGCAAACATTCAAACACCGTTAAAGTTTATGGGACCCGAACATGAAAAATCAAAAGTGCTCATTTTAAAGGCTTACTGTGTATGCAATGTTATTGCCCTAAAAAAGTGTATGAGGACCCGGGTCCTGCCCTAGGGGACATGTATCAATGAAAAAAAAAAAAAGGTTTTAAATTGATCCGTTTTTTTCAGGAGCAGTGATTTTAATAATGCTTAAAGTGAAAAAAAAAAGAAAAAATCCTTTAAATACTGTGCTTGGGGGGTAGTCCTTAGTCTGTGTGTAAAAGGGTGCATCTCTGTGAGGTGTAGAACATAGCCAGAGCAAAATGGCATTTTCATAGGAAAAATTGTCATTTAAAATCGTGGCTGTAATGTACAAGAAATCGTTGAAAAAAAGTTTGTGGGGTCCCTCCCCCTGTCCAAATCAGGCTATTAGGGTCTGGTTTGGATATTAAAGGGAACCCCCCTGCCAAATTTTTAAAAAAATTACGTGGGGTTCCCCCTACAATCCAAACCAGACCCTTATCCGAGCATGCAGCCCTGGCCGGTTAGGACGGGGGTGCGGGCGAGTGATCCTCCTGAACCGTGCCAGGCTACATGCCTTCAACATGGGGAGTATGGGTGCTTTGGGGGAGGGGGCTTTGCCCCCCCACCTCAAAGCACCTTGTCCCCATGTTCATGGGGACAAGAGCGTCTTCCCCACAAGCCTGGCTGGTGCTTGTGGGAGTCTGCGGGTGGGGGGGCTTATCGGAATCTGGAAGCCCCCTTTAATAAGGGGGCCCCCAGATCCCACCCCCCCCAAGTGAATAGGTATGGGGTATACCAATTCACCATAAAAGGAGTGTAGTTGTAAAAAAACAAGAGGCATTTTTTGACAAGTCCTTTGTGTAAAATAGCTCTTTTCTTCTTTCTTCTTTCTTCCTCCGGTCTTCCACCATCTTCTCCTGACAGTTCTTTTATAAGAAGGGCCGGGGCCACCTGGTGACATAAATGGGTGACCCGGCCCCCTCTGACAGCGCATGACGTCAGAAGGGGGCCTAGGTTACGTCACTGGGTGGCCCCATCACTTCTTGTTTAAAAAAGTGTCGTTATGAAGACCGCCCATTCTGGGAGACGTGCAGGGCTGCAGTGGAGGGGAGAGCGGCGGCGGTGAAAGAAGAAGATGAAGATGACGAATGAAGTTGAAGAGAGGAAGCAAGAAGACTGAAAGAAGTAGCAGAAGAAGGTCCTGGGCAGGAGAAGATGGAGGAAGACTGGAGGAAGAAAGAAGAAAAGAGCGATTTTACACAATAAAGGACTTGTCAAAAGCTGCCTCTTGTTTTTTTTACCACTGGGGGGCCGGGATCTGGGGGCCCCCTTATTAAAGGGGGCTTCTAGATTCTGATAAGCCCCCTGCCCACAGACCCCCACAACCACCTGCCAGGGTTGTGAGGATGAGGCCCTTCTCCCCATCAACATGGGGACAAGGTGCTTTGGAGGCGACATCAAAGCATCCTCCCCATGTGGAGGGCATGTGGCCTGGTATGCTTCAGAAGGGGGGGCGCTCGCTCATCCCCACCCCCGCCTGCCATGCCAGGGCTGCGTGCTCGGAAAAGCGTCTGGTTTGGATTTTGGGGGGTCCCGCACCATTTTTTTTTTTTAATTTTGGCACTGGGTTTCCCTTAAAATCCATACCAGACCTGAAGAGCCTGGTACGGGCTTTGGGGGGGGGACCCCTACGCAATTTTTTAAAAATTTTGGCACAGGGTTTGCCTCAAAATCCATACCAGACCTAAAGGGCCTGGAATGGACTTTGGAGGGACACCTATGCAATTTTTTTTATTTTGGGTGGGGTTCCTCTTAAAATACATACCAGACCTCAAGGGTCTGTTACAGACTTTGGGGGGAACCTTAAACATTTTTTTTTTAATTTTGGTGCGGGCTCCGCTGTTGTAAATTATTAAAAAAATTGTGATGACATGCCCCAGTCAAACAGGTGCTGAAAAATTGGGCCTTGCCAGAACACTGTAACCCCTTGCAGTTACTCTTGTTGGGCGCAGGAATGAGACCTGCTTAGTAAATTAGTTAAACCACTTAAGGCCTGAAGTCTTTTTTCCACTTGTTGTTTACAAGTTAAAATAATTTTTTTTGCTAGAAAATTACTTAGAACCCCCAAACACTATATATTTTTTTCAAACACCCTAGAGAATAAAATGGCGATCGTTGCAATACTTTTTGTCACATGGTATTTGTGTAGCGGTCTTTCAAGCACAATTTTTTTGGAAATAATTAGCTTTTTTGAGTTAAAAAATAAGACAACAGTAAAGTTAGCCCAGTTTTTTTGTATATTGTGAAAGAGGATGTAACGCTGAGTAAATAGATACCATACATGTTATGGTTGAAAATTGCGCACACTTGTGGAATGGCAACAAACTCCGGTACTTAAAAATCTCCATAGGCGATACTTTAAAATGTTTTAACAGTTACCATGTTAGAGGTGCACAGGAGGTCTTTTGCTAGAATTATTGCTCACACTCTGGCAATCATGGTGATGTGTTGTTTGAACGCAGTTTTTATATGCGGGTGTGACTTACGTATGCATTTTCTTTGCTCGTGGGGACGGCGGCGCTTTAAATATTTTTTATACATATACATGTAAACATCCCTTGTGATAGTAACATATGGTGACAGGTACTCTTTATGGAGGGATGGGGGGTCTAAAAGACCTCTGAGGTATCTAATGTGAGGTATCTAATTACTTGGCATAACACCATCTTTCACATTATACAAAAAAATTGGGCTAACTTTACTGTTTTGGTTTTTTAATTCATTAACCACTTCAATACCAAGCCTGTTTTTTGGGTCCGGTGTTTACCAGTTAAAAACAGTTTTTTTTTTGCTATAAAATTACTACTTAGAACCCCCAAACATTATATATATTTTTTTTCCTAACACCCTAGAGAATAAAATGGCGATCATTGAAAAAAATTATGTCACACCGTGTTTGCGCAGCGGTCTTACAAGCGTGCTTTTTTTTTTAATAAATTCAGTTTTTTTAGTTAAAAAATAAGAAAACAGTAAAGTTAGGCCAATTTTTTCCCATATTGTGAAAGATAATGTTAAGTTGAGTAAAATGATACCCAACATGTCATGCTTCAAAATTGCGTCCGCTCGCGGAACGGCGATAAACTTTGCAAATTAAAAATCTCCATTGGCGGCATTTAAAAAATTCTACAGGTTAGCAGTTTTGCGTTACAAAGGAGGTCTAGAGCTATAAGGGCCGGTTCACACTGCAGCGGGGCGGAGCGGTGCGACTTCGCGCCCCGTTCACATCTAGGCGAATTGTCAGGCGACTTGAGTCGCCTGACAATTCGCCTCAATGCTGTGCAAATGGGACCGTTCTAATAGGAGTGAATCGCTTCGCTCCGCATTAGAAAAATGGTCCCTGCACTATTTTTAGGCGATCTCAGGCGGCTTGCATTGACTTCTATGACAGAAGTCTCCTAGCAAGCCGCTTTGAGATCGCCTGGAGCGCCGCTCCGCCTCGCTACAGTGTGAACCGGCCCTAATTGTTGCTCTCGCTCTAACGATCACGGTGATACCTCACATGTGTGGTTTGAACACCGTTTTCATATGTGGGCGGGACTTACGTATGTGTTCGCTTCTGCGCGCGAGCTCGGCGGGACGGAGCGCTTTAAATTTTTTTTTTTTTTTAATTATTTATTTTACTTTTTATTTTTACACTGTTCTTTTAAAAAATAAAATTGATCACTTTTATTCCTATTACAAGAAATGTAAACATTCCTTGTAATAGAAAAAAGCATGACAGGTCCTCTTAAATATGAGATCTGGGGTCAAAAAGTCCTCAGATGTCATATTTACACTAAAATCCAAAAAAAAAAAAAAAAATCTGAAAAAAGTGACAGAAGAAAAAAAAAAGGGCTCTTTAAGACCGTTGTGCAGACGTCATTTCTGACGTCATTTCCGCCGGCCGTGTTATGGAGCCGAGTGAGCAGCTTCAGCCGCTCAGTCGGCTCACAGACACTGGGGGGAGAGCTTCGGATCATCTCCGGCGCTGCCGGCGGGTCCAGTAAGCGGCGGAGATGACCGGAAAGCGACGGGAGGGGGGGGCACCTCTCCCGCCGCTGATAAAAGTGATCTTGCGGTGAATCCGCTGCTAAGACCACTTTTATCTTGCAGGGAATCGCCTGCTGAAAAAAACGGTATCTGAATGGTGCCAGGCACCATTCAGATATCACCACTCAAACCCAAGGACGTCATATGACGTCCGGCGGTACGGAAGTGGTTAAACTTTTTTCTTTTCCAAAAAAAATAGCGTTTGAAAAATTGCTGCGCAAATACCGTGTGACAAAAAAGTTGCAATGACCACCATTTTATTCCCCAGGGTCTCTGCTAAAAATATATATATGTAATGTTTGGGGGTTCTGAGTACTTTTCTAGCAAAAAAAGTATGATTTTTACATGTAGGAGAGGAGTGCTGAAATTCGCCCGGTGGTTAAGGGGTTATAAATGGTGGCTGCTTCAAGTAGAAGTATCGGGGTATAGTCTGCAGCTACAGGCTATACCCTGGTACCGTTTTTTAGGGCAGGCAGCTGGCTATCTGGTGAAAACAGCCCATGAGGCTCGTGAGCTGCTTGGTCGTTATCCCAGGCAGCGGGAGGGGACATCCCCCCTCCCGCCACTGTCCACCGCTCTACTCCAGCCTCCCGTCCCACCCGGAGACCGGAGCTCCGATCCGGCACATCCGCCAGCTGTGTGGCGTCCCTGTGGAAGCCAGAATCGGCTTTGAACAGGACTCCTTTGTACATTTCTGGAAACAACGTTACAGCGTCACTTCCAGTTTACTCAGCAGCTAACTGCGCTGGTTTTAAAAACATGACAGTATTCAGAATCGTCGCTTTTGGCGATCTGAATACTGTGAAGTGTAAAGTAGGGATGGGGGTCTTTTAGACCCCCCATCCCTCCATAAAGAGTGCCTGTCTGCCTGTCACCATATATTACTATCACAAGGGATGTTTACATTCCTTGTGATAGCAATAAAAGTGATCAGATTTTTAATTTTTTTAAAAGAAAAAAGAAAACAAATGTAAAAAAGGGCTCCAGGTGTTAAGGGGTTAAAAACTGTATATATTTTAAGACACCACGTCAAGTGTACTATATACCGTACGTACACCCCCGAATGCACTATAATGCACTGATATATAGTCTACACTCAATACACTGCGTATATATATATATATATATATATATATATATATATATATATACTAGACTGTGTGTATACATATATATATATTCTTGCACTGCCTAAACAGACGCTATATACTATACACTAAATTAGCTGTATATATAGTCTACTACACTAAAGCCATTGCGTACATATATATATATATATATATACACTAGGAAGGTATATATATATATATATATATATATATATATTCTTGCACTGCCTGACTGTATACAGGTCTATCTATCTATCTATCTATCTATCTATCTATCTATCTATCTATCTATCTATCTATCTATCTATCTATCTATCTATCTTTTTTTTTCTTTATTTTCACAATTATCTAGCTAGCTTAACTGCCTGCAGTCTGCAACCTAAACTCTCTCTATTTCCGCCGTTTCACACACTATATAGAGCCGATGTACAAGCGGCTTTATATAGTGTGGGGCGTGGATTGAGGCTGTTGAGCATTGATTGGCTAAAGGCACCCTGCCTTTAGCCAATCAAAGCTCTCACAGCAGTCAGCCCACTGATTGGCCAAAGCATGCAGGTCATGTGAATGCTTTGGCCAATCAGCGGGCGGC
This sequence comes from Glandirana rugosa, assembly GCA_018402905.1. Classification (NCBI taxonomy): domain Eukaryota; kingdom Metazoa; phylum Chordata; class Amphibia; order Anura; family Ranidae; genus Glandirana; species Glandirana rugosa. The sequence goes on from BLSH010022312.1 coordinate 734,166, forward strand.
ATCCCGCCGCCAATGGAATGCATTATGGGGCGTGCGAAGTTCCCGCGAACACTCCATAATGTTCGGAATGACCCGAACGGACGAACACCCGATGTTTGAGTCGAACATGCGTTCGACTCGAACTGGGAGCTCATCCCTAATTTTGGGTGTAATACTACTTTAAAGCGTTTGTTACCCCAACACTTCATATTCCTGATATGTTCCTGCTGTACCATGTATTGTATGAGAAAGTTTCCTGTTCCTCTTTGTATTACTTCCTTTATGTGAAATCCCTGCTGTTCCTGCCAGTCCCTCTGCTTTCCTATTAAAAACTGACTACATTAAGCAGGAGAACACAGTGTGGTCAGTTCTCTAGTTATGCTGGGAACTCAGTGTGCTCTCCAAATCAGACTTGCCCTGACACCGACCACCCCCCCCCACCCCCCCCACCGCACAGCCTTTCACTGAGAAGCTCAGTGAGCTGTTGCGTCTTCTTCCCCCATCTCTTATGCAGCTGAGAACAGAGGCAATGTGATCACTTGATAAGGAATTTTACATAAGGAAAATATTGTATTTATAAAAATCTTTTGTATTTAATTTCTATTTTAAACTGGATGGGTTGTTTTACAAGATGATTGTTTACAATCACCTTACGTAAAAATGTTTACTGGTTGATAGGAGATGTATATAGTATCTCACAAAAGTGAGTGCACCCCTCATGTTTTTGTAAATATTTTATTATATCTTTTCATGTGACAAAACTGAAGAAATGACACTTTCCTACAATATAAAGTAGGGAGTGTACAGCTTGTATAACAGTGTAAATTTGCTGTCCTCTCAAAATAACTCAACACACAGCCATTAACCGCTTGCCGACGGCTGATCGGCAATTGACGGCGACAATGTGGCTCTGTAACGCGAATCGCCATCATACGACGGCGGCCGCGATACAGAGCCACTGTGAGCGCGCGCGCGCCGCCGGAGGCGCGCGCGCGCTCACTGTGTCCGGGGGGGTCCAGGGAGCGGGTCCGGCGGCTTCGATTGCCGCCGGCCACCCGCGATGCCCCCCCCGGAGCGAATGAGCGGAGGTCCGTGTATGTAAACACGGACCTCCGCTCTGTGTGAGGGGGAAGGGAAGTGATCACAGCCTTCCTGTAAGTGAAGGCTGTGACCACTTCCTTTCCCCAGCTAGGCAAGTCCCCCTACAGTAAGAACACGCCCAGGGAACACAGTTAACCCTTAGAGCGCCCCCTGCAGGTTAACCCCTTCACTGCCAATGGCATTTACACAGTAATCAGTGCATTTTTATAGCACTGATCGCTGTATAAATGCCAATGGTCCCAAAAAAGTGTCAAAACATTCCGACATGTCCGCTGAAATATCGCAG
>BLSH010022312.1:753127-768262 GCA_018402905.1 Glandirana rugosa
CTACTTACCTCCTACACCCCTATTTATATACTAGATAAGATCGAACGCAGGGTACTCCGCGCCTTTTTACTCATATCAGGTCCCGCCTGCCCAATTCAAATCACAACTCGCTTGGGCCTGACATTGCAAGCCCAGGCATGACTTGAAAGCCCACAGGCACCGTGCCTGGGCCTGGGCCTGTAAAGTTTTTAGCAAGCCCAAGCCAGGCCCCAAGACGATAAAATAAGGTGCACAACTCTTCGACGTCCCGTCGGTTAGTTGTTCGCAAAGTGACCAAACGGGAATCTTCGGTAGTGTCGGTACGGATGATTACCGGGACCGAACCCGAACGATTTTTGAAATGTCCGGGTCCGGGTCCGTGCCACGGACACCCGAAAGTTCAGTACGGACCCGAACGTTACAGTCCGGGTTCGCTCAACACTAAACTTAACCCGTCCGCCCTGGACTATACTCATTTTTCCGCGCCTCATGGGACGCAAGCTAGAATAGATCATATATTTATCCCCACATCCTCCATTCATCTCGAGCAAATATCCAAGCTGTACCCTGGTCCGATCATTCCTTGGTCATACTTAATCTTGAGGGAGGCCCCCTCCTTCGAGGCCCGCAACCCTGGAGACTTAATGAGTCCATCCTCTCAAACCCGGTCCACTGTACGCTCCTTGAAAAAGAGCTACGTGCATACTTCTCACTAAACGACATAGAAGGGACCACTCCCGAAATTTTATGGGGGGCCCACAAAGCGGTCATGAGAGGAAGGAGCTAAGCTAACATATCAACCTTGGAAAAAGAATTCCAGTTAGCCAGTAAACAGCATAAAAGAAACCCCTCCGGCCAATCCCTGGAAACATTGGAAGCTGCCAGATTGTCATTAAACTTAGCCCTCACCGCAAACACGGAAAAACACATGGCGTGGATGAGAGGTAAGAACTACCTCACTGCTAACCAAATAGGAACCTCTTTGGCTCATAAATTATCCCCCAGGACACGCACATATTCCATGCCCAAGATTAAAACTTCCTCCGGACAGTTATCTCAAAACCCCCAAAATAATCTTAGAAACCTTTACGGAGTTCTATAGGGGACTCTACTCTAGTAATGCCCCAAATCACCCGTCCACCATAGATGATTTCCTCCTTAAAACCACTTCTGCTACCTTTTCCAATGAACATCGAGAAGCCTTAGAAGCCCCTTTCGCGGAAACTGAGGTTAATGAAGTCATCCGAGGCTTCAGGAATGGCTCAGCCCCTGGCCCAGACGGGTTCTCCTCCCTGTACTTTAAAACTTTCCGGGGGGTCCTCTCTCCTTACCTGGCCCGGCTCTTTAATTACCTGCAGGGCGGGAAGCCCATTGACGCAAATGCCAACCTTGCATTCATATCAGTCATCCCAAAACCTGGGAAAGACCCCAGTGAAGTTAGTAATTTTAGACCTATTTCCCTCATAAACGTAGACCTTAAGATTATGACAAAGATCCTATCTAACAGACTCGCCAGATTCATAGGTTTATACATACATAAAGATCAGGTTGGTTTTATCCCGGGTAGGCAGGGACCGGACCAGGTCAGGAGGGCAACCAATGTCATCTCCCTAATGAAATCAGGCTGGGATGGAGGGTCTTCTCAGGAGGGCCTATTGCTCTCTCTAGACCTTCAAAAGGCCTTCGATACGGTCTCCTGGCCATTTCTCCTTGCAACCTTAACCAAATGGGGCATTGGACCTAAATTTCTAAACATTCTAAAATCTTTGTACTCCTCCCCAACCGCCAGGATAAAGCTTTGCGGTCATTATTCCGAGCCTTTCCCGATAGCGAGAGGAACAAGACAAGGTTGCCCATTATCCCCCTTGTTATTTGCGCTGGTGATTGAGATGCTGGCTATAAGGATTAGGGAAGACCCTAATATACACGGAGTGAGGTGCGGCCCAATCACCCACAAATGCGCGTTATTTGTGGACGATGTCCTCCTTTTTGTTACCTCACCCCTGATAACGATCCCAAACACTTTTAATCTCCTCTCAGAGTTCGGTGAGGCCTCTGGTCTCCAGGTAAATATGTCCAAGACCCTAGCATTAAACTTAACGACTCCCCAAGGGGAGACGGACTGCCTTAAGAAACGATTCCACTTTGGCTGGAAGACCAACTACATTCCCTATCTAGGAATCAATCTGCCCTCATCTCATGACATGCTCTACAAATGCAACTATCCACCCCTCCACAGGCAATTAACCTCTGATCTCCGCCACTGGGCCCAATTCAGAATGTCCTGGCTGGGACGCATCAATGCTGTCAAGATGACGGTCCACCCACGCATTCTGTACTTATTCCGTTCCCTGCCCATCCCAGTACTGAAAAGCCAACTGTCCAAACTTCAATCAGAAATCAACAGATTCGTATGGGGGAAAACGGGACACCGCTTTTCCAAAAATACCCTCTACAGACCCAGAACCAAAGGAGGTTTGGGGCTTCCTAACTTATGGCATTATTACCTTGCAGCCCAGTTAACACAAATCTCCACAATCTACTCCCCGGGAGCTAAACCGGATTGGCTAAATATGGAAAGGCAATCTATTCCTAAACACACTATCGATTACCTGATCTGGAGACCCTCCAAATCTTGACCTCCAGTCCTGTCGCCTTCCCTCTCCCATTCACTGGCCTTATGCGATTCACTACGCAAAATGAGCTACTTAATATCCCCTTGGCTTCCCCTCTCTCACCTCTTCCATAATCCTCTCTTCCCTCCAGGGATGAACATTGAAGCCTTTAAGTGGTGGACTTAAAAGGGGTTATACCGACTCGGATATTTTTTCAATGCGGGCGGGCCTATCTCACTTCAGCATTGTCTGAAGACACTTGAGATGCCTCCTGAGGAACGGTTTCGCTATATGCAGATCTCACACTTCCTAAACTCCATTAAGACATCCTACTCAACACCCCTGACGGTCTCACCTTATGAACAATGGTGTTCCTCAGCCATGGATACTAGAGGTGGGATCTCACTCATTTATTCTTTACTCTCGGAACCAAATGAATAGGCCCCCTTTATGGCAAGCTGGGAGCGAGACCTCGATATAACCTGGGATCTAGAGACCTGGCACCTCAATATGGAACGTTCCTGCAGGGGCATCCACAACACATCACTCAAGGAAGCTAACTTAAAGATTATGACGCGCTGGTACTTAGTTCCTGCTCGCCTCGCCAAATTTTACCCTCAGACATCCCCTCTTTGTTTCAGGGGATGCGAACACTTGGGTTCCATTTTCCACATTTTCTGGACATGCCCAAAAATCAGAAATTTTTGGAATAAAATTTTCCGAATGATTCGCAGGGTCACGGGAGTCCAGATCTCACAAGACCCGGCGATAGCACTCCTAAACCAAACGATCCCGGGGTTCCTCAGGGTAACTGGAATCCTTATACTTTTCATTCTCATAGGAGCTAAAATAACAATTGCAGGGGCTTGGAAAACTTCCAAAATTTCTTTTCACCTAGCCAAGCGGAAAATATCTTGGATCATGGCCCAAGAAAAGATCTCTCATACGATATTAAATACCCCATCAAGGTTTGACAAGATCTGGGATCCCTGGGCCCACTACATTGGGGCAACGCTGGCCAAAAAGGGACGACCTAGCACCTTATCCCCGGCGGGGAATCCTAAATAAACTTAAAGGGTGTCTAAGAAGGGAGCTAAAAGTGGGGGGGGGAATTCTCTGGTGAGGCCTGTAAACTTTCTCTCCTATCCCCTTCCCTTTCCTTTTCCCTTCTGCTTTCCTATCCTATTCTCTTACCTCTACCCAGTTGTTAAAGTCTGTATAGGCTTGGGCAACCTGTCTTAGGTTACTAAATGATGCTAAGGTTACCCCATAAGACTACCATGATAGCTCGCTAGGGCTAGTTTATCTTTTCTACCTAACTGAATATGGGCGGGGGCTTGAGGCTGGTCAGGGCTGGAGGTGGTCCCACTTGGGGTGGCCTCTGTTTCCTCTAATCCCCGGGCCCTGGTCATTTACCCCTCGCCTAGCCCTGGGTTCAATCTGGGCGAGACCTCACTCAGATATCCCACCTTCAGAAATAAGTAAACTTTTGCATAAGTTGTTGACAAATATCCCTAGTACCTCAAGTATTCGTGCCCACAGTTAATTGGGATTTTGAACATCATATTCCTTTTTTTCTTAGCTTATAGTAGTCACTACTACTGTAAAGGCTTAAGCTAATGGAAAGATAGGGGTATTTTTCAGACCACGGGTTCACCTGATACCTATTGGACCCCATTTAGGCCATCTGGACTCATCTAGTCTGACAACCGTCAAATTAATATGGAATCTCTTCATAAGGTTCCCCCTATTTTAAGCAGACTCTAGATTAACGTATATATTGCACCAAGCCGAACTTTCTGTACGTCAAGTGTTAAATGATTATTGTGATTTGACCGTTACATTTGCTGACATGTTTATGTTGTTTAACCTAATAAAAACAATTGAAATAGGAACTGCAGGCATTGTCAGCCACCCAATCTACTTGCCTGTACTTGTTCTGGCCTCACCATTCATTGAGCGGCATTTGGGCCTACCATATAACGTTGAAGGTTCTGTCAGCTACTCGCACCTGAAGAAGGTGTTTCACTTGTGCGTGTAGCTGGCACAAATCGACCACGTCCTCTCCTTGCAACAGGAACTTCACCAACACCACCAACACCAGCAGCACCACGACCACGTCCTTTATTTGACGCTCTCCTCATTCTCATACAAAAAAAAGAATAATACATTCTTTGGAAAACCGCAACGTAGACACACTTTTTATTTTTGTGCAAGAAATGCACTGCTCACACCAACAGCAGGAGCCTCTCCCTACACCAGTATGATATTATTTTAGAACAATAATCTGTCCCTCAAAGGAGCAGCAGGAACCTCTCCCTATAGAACTAGGAGATGATTTTAGAACAATAATCTGTCCCTTACAGCACCAGCAGGAACCTCTCCCTATAGCAGTAGGAGATGATTTTAGAACAATAATCTGTCCCTCACAGCACCAGCAGGAACCTCTCCCTATAGAGCTAGGAGATGGTTTTAGAACAATAATCTGTCCCTTACAGATCCAGCAGGAACCTCTCCCTATAGCAGTAGGAGATGATTTTAGAACAATAACCTGTCCCTTGCAGCTCCAGCAGGAACCTCTCCCTATAGCAGTATGTGTTTATTTTAAAACAATAATCTGTCCCTCACAGCACCAGCAGGAACCTCTCCTTCTAGAACTAGGAGTTGATTTTAGAACAATAATCTGTCCTTCACAGCACCAGCAGGATCCTCTCCTTACAGAACTAGGAGATGATTTTAGAACAATAATCTGCCCCTCACAGCACCAGCAGGAACCTCTCCCTATAGCAATAGTAGAGGATTTTAGAACAATAATATGTCCCTCACAGCACCAGCATGAACATCTCCCTATAGAACAGGGAGATGATTTTAGAACAATAATCTGTCCCTTACAGCACCAGCAGGAACCTCTTCCTATAGCAGTAGGAGTTGATTTTAGAACAATAGTCTGTCCCTTATAGCACCAGCAGGAACCTCTCCCTATAGCAGTATGTGATGATTTTAGAACAATAATCTGTCCCTCACAGCACCAGCAGGAACCTCTCCTTATAGAACTAGGAGATGATTTGAGAACAATACGCTTTCCCTCACAGCACCAGCAGGAACCTCTCCCTATAGAACTAGGATATGATTTTAGAACAATAATCTGTCCCTCACAGCACCAGCAGGAACCTCTCCCTATAGTACTAGGAGATGGTTTTAGAACAATAATCTGTCCCTCACAGCACCAGCAGGAACCTCTCCCTATAGAACTAGGAGATGATTTTAGAACAATAATCTGTCCCTGTATTTAACTACGAGCTGAAAGTCACCGCAGTTGCACTGCGGCAGGTTGGCTGGGCTGCGCAAATCGCTGTATCATTGTATGTCAGCTGTGCATGTGCGATTTGCCAATTAATCACTCCGTGAACGTGCCCACGGGTCGGGCAGACTCGATGTCCAACGGCGACCCGTGATCGACTTCTACAGAGGCAGAACAGGGATCCGTCAATTAAACACAGCGGATCCCCGTTTTGTCAGGGGACATGACAGAGATCTACTGATCCCTGTCATCGGGCATAGTGAGATCTGTCATGACCCTGACAGCCCAGCCCCCCACACAGTTAGAGCACGCCTAGGGAGTTTAACCCCTTCCCTGTCAGTGACATTTATACAGTAATCAGTGGCTAGTTTTAGCTCTGATAAGTGAATAAATGTTATTGGTCCCAAAAAGTGTCAAAAGTGTCCAATCTGTCCACCGCAATGTCGCAGATCACCACCATTACTAGTAAAAAAAATTAAAAAATAAAAATGCCATAAATCTATCCCCTATTTTGTAGACGCAATAACTTTTGTGCAACCCAATCAATATGTGCCTATTTTGTTTTTTTTTACCAAAAATATGTAGAAGAATATATATTGGCCTAAACTGATGGAGACATAATTTTTTATATTTTTTTTGGATATTTATTATAGCAAAAAGAAAAATTTTTTTTTCTTTCAAAATTATAGCTCTTTGTTTGTTTATAGCGCAAAAAATAAAAACTGCAGAGGTGATCAAATACCACCAAAAGATAGCTCTATTTGTGGGAAAAAAAGGAATATCAATTTTTTTTTGGTACAAATTTGCACGACCGCGCAATTGTCAGTTAAAGTGACATAGTGCCGTATCACAAAAAATGGCCTGGTCATTAAGGGGGCAAATCCTTCCGGGGCTGAAGTAATTAATACCATGTTTGTCCAACTGATGTTAATTTAGCTCTAAATACTGGCAATAATGAACAGATTTCCCATCATATATGCCTTTTCCCATTGAGGGCAAAGGGAAAGAGTTACTTTAAGTGACCCTGGTAGGTCTCTAAAGAAATCGAAAAGTCAGCTCAGTGTAAGAGAAGAAGTGTTATACTACCTTTCCCTCTTTTTCAGCAATGCAGCCTGGGTCAATGTCATTGCCATTCAACACTTCCAGGAGTGTCAGATGCCTGTGTCTACTGTACAGGCATCTGCCACCTAGAGACATACTCTCCAACATTTACATCACCGTTGAGTACTGTAGTGATGTAGGGGTTGATGAAGTGTGCAGGTGGGTGACAAATGCACCCAAAAAGTTTTGAATGCCAAAATTCACTGACAGGGATTGTAACGCTAGAACAGAGGGACGGTAGAAGACACAGGCCACCAGAGGTGTAAGTATAACACATGTGGCTTTTTATATTGGAGACCTTAAAGGGTCTTTTAACGCCTCCACATCCAGCAGATTATATGTTATATCCCCAACCTTTTTTAATACCAATAAAATAACCTTTTAGTTAACTCTTAAGCCTAACCTTTTAACCTAAATGTTAAACCTAAGCCCTAACCTAAAAATATCCTTAACAATAACTATCTCTATAATGTGAACCCCTAGTGTTAATATTATAACAGCATAAATGAAAATAAAACTATTATGCCAACAGTAGCATGGAAAAACCACCAACATTTTTAATAAGTGAAAACCAGCAATGAAATGCCAAATCTAATGTAACAAAAATTAAAGTAGAACTCAAGGCAGACAAGTCATTTACACAGTAGAATATACATATACAGTATGTTTACCTTTTTATCTGCCACAGGATTTATAATTGATTTTTTTGCCAGTCTGTAATTTACACAAATCTGCCATTCTGCACATCTAGACAAGTAACTCACTTATTTCCTGGTTCAGCAATGCAGTTTACTTCATTGACTCTCTTCCAGCCTGCTCTTAAGCTAGTTTGCAGTGTTACCAATACCATAGGCCACATCTGAATTGTAAAGCAAGTTAATTGATGTTTTAAAATATGAACTGTTTCTCTTACCAAAAGATTTATAATTCTTGTCAGCCCATGTACTCTTGCAATGTGTCACAGCCAGGTCCAGCATCTCCCTGCAACTAGACTGCAACCCAGTCCAGGACCTGCCTCAACCAGTGATTGACCAGTTTAGGAACAGCAGCGTACTGGCGAGGTTACCCTGTGTTCTTCTCTCTTGTAATCATGTTCCCTAAAGCAAAAAAGCCTTGGTTGGCTCCCTTTCTATGAGTATGAATGTTGCTGTGCATTATTAGGCACTTACGCTAGTGCTACGTGCAAAAAAGTAATCATTTTTTAATAAACTTTTAACTTTTTAAACTTTAACTTTTAAATATAACTTGAATACATGTTTATTTCTGTATGAAGTTCAGCTTAAAGTTACTTGAGATTGGTGTGTTTTCATAACAGAACTCAAGCTGACTTTGGAGGTTTGATCTTAGCAAGCGTTTCATTGCAGAGTTATTTATGGTAAATCTGAACTTTTAAAGCACTTACTGTAATTGCTATGGTCTTCCACACAGCATATACCAGCAAAAAGCTAGGCTACATAATTTTTGCTATAAGATCCCTCTAAAGAATTGAATGCGCATTTTCATAACATAGAACAACAAGAAAAGTATCTCCAGCAATGAAAAACACACCATGATATTTGGGGCTTAAGGATAAATCTTGGACAGAGAAGATGGCATTTAAAGCAGAAGTGTAGGCAAACAGATATATTTACTATTAAAGTGTGCATTTCTTTCTATGGTGTTTTATAGTGTGTTTTAATAACTTTTTTTTTTTGTAAATGAGTAACATATCTGGGGCCTCTTTATTTTGAATGGGACTTTCCAATTCCAATAATGTTTTCCCTTCCTTTTCAGAACCCCACATCAGTTGGGTCAGGGATGTGGGGATCATGCCCTTGCCCTTGCTGCCACTCCCTTTCCTGACCAGGCAGGCTGCATACCTGGATAAGAGCTTTGTAAAGTGATGGCAGTGAGCATGCACCCCCTTCCTAAAACATACCAGGCCACATGCCCTGCAGCAGAAAAACATTGTATGGAATCCCCTTATGACTCAAACTGGATCCTTATACTAGATAGGGTTCTGGTATTGATTTTTAAGGTGGACCCCACACAAAATAAGAGGTAGGGTGGGTGAATTGGCCAACCCTTCTGGTACATCCATAAATGCTGGAATTGACTGTAAAGATACTAAAGAAAGTAAGCAGCCCTGATATGCAACAAAGAATAAAAAAAAGTAAAAACAGTATTTTATCTATAGTAAAATTGCAATTGTTAATTATATACAGTGCTTAAACAGATAAATACATTCAGTAAGGGTTTACATGTATTTTAAGACCCTCATTTGTGGTGTCTCCAAAGCCTCGAGAATGTGTGCATGGGTCAGTATAGGAATAAGGATGAGCTAAGGGAAACTGTCACATGATAACCCTGCCAGTCCTCAGCTGCAGCAATGGAATTCTGCAACCCACAGCGCTCCTAACAAAGTTGTGGGGATGCTGGTAACATAATTTACCTAATATTGCCACATGGCCATAGTGACATTAGGTCAACTCAGTTTGGCACAAACCTTATCTCATCCCTTAAATAGGAAATAGAAAGAGCAGACAAAGTTAGCCATTCTTAGGAAGGGGTGGGTGGATCAACTGTCTTAATTGTCCTCACCAAGGTACAAATATTACAAAAGGATATCTTAAAGTGTACTGACAGCTATAACATTACCTGAATTATAAATTAATAATTTGGAAGATGTAATATTTAGACATGAGCCAAACATGATCCAATGTAGTAGACATGGTACTGCAATAGTAAACAACCAAACAGGCAAACCTGCAGTGAAACAATTATATGCTGCTTTATGAATATGTATCATTATTTTTGTGAATAGTATGTACATGAAAAGTACTATTCATGGAAGCAGCCGTATTTGTCATAACAAGCAGAGTACTTAATTCAAATAGTACTTCATGAAGTGGTGCTGTACGCTAAATACATTAATATATATGAAAAAGATAATAATGGATAAATTACATATAATAATGTGAATCAATTAAAATATATGTACACCAAAAAAAATATACATATTCATCATAAAGTGCTTGTGCCTGGTGCAACTACATTAACATAAAAGTGACTCTGTGCTTCTCATCAAGGTGCATTCATATAGATAAGGACCATGTGGCCAAAAAATGTGTAAAAAAACGTGCAACACTGCAAACACGGGTGCAGAATGCACATATATAGTCTCTTGTCGATAAATTCACAATCAGCGGGGTCTAAAGTTCCAATCCTTGGATACTTAATAATTCCACAGCAATCCTCCTTGGTGTATTTTTCTTCAATCAAGAGAAATATATATGTGTATAATGTGGACAATCCTTCCACAGCACACGGATGGCCGCTCACCTCAAACCCCCTTGAGGGTACACCTTTCTGCATATAACATGCAACTCCAAATGATCCTACTACTCCAATCCTCCAAAAGAGTTATATCGATGGAAATAATCTCCAACCCCTTAAACAGGGAGGAAGGAGGCGATTTATCCTCTTATAATCAGCGTGGTATAAAAAACTCAGTTTATCCACACATGCAATATAAGATCAGAATACTTCTCATGGTGTAGTATTTAAATCATATTTATTAAAAACGTAGTAACTTACATTTAAAATCTTATCTGTCAGCATTGCCCCATGTCCCCGATTGAACAGCGCTCACAAAACTCTTGGGAACTTCCGGGTTTGGCCGTGCCCGGAAGTGACGTCACCACGTGTCTACCGATGCGTTGCGTCACGATCACGTGACTTTTTCAAGACCTTTATTATCCATTATTGTAATGTATCCATTATTACCTTTTTCATATATATTAATGTATTTAGTGTACAGCACCACTTCATGAAGTACTATTTGCATTTGGGAGGTGTGGTGATACCTAGGAAGTTTGGCAGCAGTAACAGACCTTATTGATTTTTGATTTATATTTTTTTTATTGAGATCACAGATATATTCGTGTTTGAATTTACTTTTGGTATACAGATTTACATTTTATAGTCATATTAGGTAGCGCACCAGTCTTTCTTTGTTCTTCAGAGTACTTAATAATTATTATTATTATTATAATACAGGATTTATAGCGGCAACAGTTTATGAATCGCTTTACAACTTGAGGGTAGACAGTACAACTAAAGTGCACTTTAAAACAGTAGGAATTGGAGAGCCCTGCTCATTAGAGCTTACAATCTAAGAGGGAATGTCAAGAGATACAAGAGGTAATAACTGTGGGGGTATGTGTTGATGGAGAAAATAAATGTACAGTTGTTAGGTGGGGGCCAGATAGGCTTCTCTGAATAGATTTGTTTTCAGGGATAGTCTGAAAGTGGACAAAGTAGGAGATAGTCATACAGATTGGGGTACAGCATTCCAGAGGATGGGAGAGGCTCAGGAGAAGTCCTGGAGGCAAGCATGGAATGAGGTGACAAGGGAGCTAGAGAGCAGGAGATCCTGGGAGGAACGAAGGGAACGGTTTGGTTGGCCTTTTGAGACCAGGTTAGTGATGTAACTGGGGGGCAAATTATTCCAGGTTCCCTCACACCCAATGGCAGCGGGCAGCACATGACCAGACGATCTGAAGATTGGCGGTGGTTACGACATTGCTGGACTCCAGGACAGATAAGTGTCCTAATGTTAAAAGTCAGCAGCTACTGTATGTGTATCTGCTGACTTTTCATTTTTAAAGGGGCAGCGGCGGGCGGCAGACCTCCACTTTAACTGTTTTTATTCCAGCAGCAGTTCAACATGCATGGTAATTATATTATCTGATTTTGTTTGGATTCACACTGTTGTGATGGATTAATGCAAGCATGTGGTATTTCACACATTAGTTTGTGCTATGTTAAGGCAGCCACAACACAAACATGGTTCACATCTGTGTGTTACCTTGCAATAAAAAGTGTGTGTTGTGGTGCACTGAGAATTGTGTTGGGGGTTCATTCAAAATGAATGGCACTGCAATGCACCATTCAATATTTTGTGCATTACTGTGTGATGTAAAGATCTAAATTCACCCTTAAAGGTAGTAACTAAAAAAATGAAATAGCAAGCATAAAATTTCAAAGGTCACTTCAAGAATTCTTTTCCAGGAAATGATACAATAATGATTCAGTTTGTTCCCATTGAAAACACAATGCAGTTTCTATTTAACCCTTTTTCAATTTATTGTCTTTAGAAATCGATGTCCTTTTAGCTTGCTCTTCTGTGCCTTTGATTGTGAACGCCTGTTTTCTAAGATTAGTTTGTAGTGTTGAATAAAATTTTGAATCAAGCATTTTGCACTTGATGCATTAATCAGACTAGTAACTGTGCTATTTTGTTTGATTTGCATTTGAATGTGACCTGAGTGATCAGGATATGACAGCGATAATGATATCTCTTGCATTGCCACATTAGGTTACCTGGCCCAGCTTTGATTAAGCACAAATCATGAGAGTGCATGCTTTGCACATTATTCAGCTCATACTACAATTAACTGAAAGTCATTTTACAGATTGTAGTGATTCTAAAGATATTAACGTTTTTATTTTCTCGTAATGGTGTTTCACTACACTGATTTATTCAACAGCAAGTCCAAAAGTTTGCATACTTATAAAAATACTCAACTGATTTAAGAAAGCATTCAGTCATGTGCATCAATAAGACACAAAGTACTATGCATTCATCTACCATTCATCTGCCAATATAGTATCCATGCAAACTTTGTTTCGTGCAAACTGGTCTGTGTGTATTCGCGTTCCCAAGCTAAAATGTCAGAAAGAGCACAAAGAAGTGCAATAACAGAGATGAGAGTGTTCTTGGATTGTTGGACGGTGATGCGGCTTGACATATTAGGTGCCATCAAAAGCAGGGATAGCCTACCCAATTTAGTAAAATATTAAATAATATAAAACTGACTGAGAATGAATAACCAGAGGATGGATAATCAAGAACATTTTAAAGGTTAAAAAAATGTAATTAATACATTTGAAAAAGTTTTAAAGTTTGCTGCTGAAAAATACATACAGTATAACGTGTGACACATACTGTACACTACCTTGCTTAACCAGTTGCCGACCGCCTGCTGTGGCTTGACGGCGGCAATTTGGCACGAATCTCCGTTGTGACAGAGGGGGAAGGGATGTAATCACAGGCTTCCTGTATATGGGAGCCGTAATCAATCCCCTCCCCCAGCCAGTCTACCCCCATACAGTTAGAACACACTGAGGGAACACAGTTAACCCTTAGAGCGCCCCCTGCAGGTTAACCCCTTCACTGCCAAAGGCATTTACACAGTAATCATGCATTTTCATGGCATTGATCACTGTATAAATGCCAATGGTCCCAATAAAGTGTCAAAATGGTCCAACATGTGCACAGCAATATCACAGTACCACTAAAAATTGCAGATCGCCGTCATTACTAGTAAAATATAAAAAAAAAATAAAAACCCCATAAATTAATTCTCATCAATCGTAAATGTGGCAACTTTTATGCAAACCAATTAATAAATGCAGATTGCGATTTTTTTCAGTCAGTACGTGTAGGCGTGTGCACACATACTCTTCCACCATGTTGCTGAAAAGCTGCCTCCTGCTAAGACGTTGTCTATCGGCTGGTGGTGCTGTTTGTTATGGCGGGCTGCTGACAAAGCTTTGCCACATTTCTGCCATGCTAACCCTGCCTTCTGAGGTGCTGGCGGTGGCACAGCTGCGTTGGTGGCCTCTTCCTCCTCCTCTGCCTTCTCCTTGTGCTTCCACTGAGCCCCCAGTGTCATTTGGGAATGCCCTCAGCAGCGCCTCTACCAGTGTGTGCTTGTAGTCGCGCATCTTCCGATCACGCTCCAGTGAGGGAATTAAGGACGGCACATTGTTCTTGTAACGGGGATCCAGCAGGGTGGCCACCCAGTAATCAGAAGAAGTTACAATGTGGGCAACTCGGCTGTCGTTGCGCAGGCACTGCAGCATGTAGTCGGCCATTTGCAGTTAGCGAGATATAGCGTCCCTGCCCGTGTTTACTGGTCAATGTATCAGTGGTTATGTGGACCTTGCCACAGATGGCATTGCGCAGTGCACACTTGATCTTGTCCCCGACTTGTTTGTGCAGGGAAGGGATGGCTCGTCTGGAAAAGTAGTGGCGGCTGGAAACCATGTACTGTGGGACAGCCACCGCCATCAGGTTTTTCAAACTCTCCGTGTCCACCAGATGGAATGACAGCATTTCAAAGGCCAGGAATTTTGAAATGCTGGCATTCAGGGCCAGGGATCGCAGGTGGGTAGGGGGGTACTTCCTCTTTCTCTCCAGTGTTTGGGAGATGGACAGCTGTAAGCTTCCATGGGACCATGTGGAAATGCTTGGGGACGGTGGCGGACATGGTGGCGTTGCTGTCATATCATCTGTTTGCTGGGTGGCAGGTGACACTGTCACTGTAGAGGTGGAGGAAGAGGCCAAGGCAGCAGCAGAAGAGGAAGCAGGAGGCCAGACCTTTCTTGGATTTTGAGGTAATTATTCCAATGCAGCTTGTGCCTTGAATTTAGATGCCTGGTCATGGGGGTTGTGCTCAGGTTGAGAACATTTATGCCCCTGGAGGACAAGGAAGATGAGGAGGAGGAGGAGGAATCGCAGCAGGGTGGCACCCAATACAGCTTGTGGGTATCACTGGAGCGTGGCTGGGGGGATACAGAGGACACAGATGATATACCTCCCACAGAGGACAGCTTGTCTTTGCCTCTGGGCAGCCTGGCACAAATGGCCCCAAACATATCAGTTTTAAAACAGCCTGCTGTCATTTCCCCCTGGATGTGCTGATGTTGGTGGTGAAGGTGTTACGCTGAGCGGATGAGTGGGTGGTCGAGGAGGAGGAAGCGCAGTAGGAGGAGGAGGCAACAGGAGGCAAAGAGAAATGCCCTGCAATCCTCGGTGGTGGAAGGACATGCGCCAAATGGCTAGCCGGCTCAGGCCCACCCTCCACTACATTTGCCCAGTGTGCAGTTAGCAAGATATAGCGTCCCTGCCCGTGCTTACTGGTCCATGTATCAGTGGTTATGTGGACCTTGCCACAGATGGCGTTGCGCAGTGCACACTTGATCTTGTCCCCGACTTGTTTGTGCAGGGAAGGGATGGCTCGTCTGGAAAAGTAGTGGCGGCTGGGAACCACGTACTGTGGGACAGCCACCGCCATCAGGTTTTTCAAACTC
>BLSH010022312.1:776228-788067 GCA_018402905.1 Glandirana rugosa
ATTTTAAATGCCTCTTTTTGTTTATGTATTAGCAATGTACAAGCTTTTGTTCAGTTAAACAAGTATTGCATTCCCATTGTTGTTGTATTTGATTTTTTATTTAATGGTGTATTCCCTACACTAATCTCTCCCTTCTGATCTGAATGTTCTGTGTTCTATTTGTTCCAGATTGTGAGCTCTGTTCTTCACATGGCTTTACTTTGCCAACTAAGCTGTACATTTAATATTTCACACAGCTCAACTTTGTACGCTATGTTGTACATTAAAGATATTGTGCCAATCTACTCTGCATACTGTACTGTCCATTTTTTGATGTACACAGCTCCACTTTATAACTTTTCACACTGTCTTACACATTACATGGGGGCACTCAGCAGGGCGAGGAACCCAGAATACCAACGGGGGGGGCCCCCCAAGAAAAGAAGGATTGGGGCTGCTCTGTGCAAAACCATTGCACAGAGCAAGTAAGTATACCATGTTTGTTTGTTTTTTTTTTTCCATTTCCTTTAGTATCACTTTAAATACAATCATCTTACACTTTGCTCACCCCACCCACCCTCTTAAAGTGGTTGAAATGTATGTCCCCGCCAGCCCCTCTATTATAATGAGATTTAACACACAGGGTACATGTTTTTCTAAAATGAAGCCTCTAAATAGCTTATTATAGCGATCTTCAGGCTGGTCACATGACTCCTGGCCGGTCTCCTACTCCGATTCAGGGCTACTGTGGGAGGGGCCAAGATCTCCCTCTGATCTCAGCCGGGGAGGTCACATGGCCATTCCGCCCCTCCTGCAGTAGCCCAGAATCAGAGTAGAAGACCTGCCGGGAGTCACATGACCCGCCTGAAGATAGCTGCAAAACTGTATTTACAAGCTTCATTTTAGAAAAAAACCCTTTACCCTGTGTTTTAAGCCTCATTATAATAGAGGTGCTGGCAGTGACAATTTCTAATTTTTTATTTTTTAATAACAGTGGAAGGAGGGGGGAGGCGGATACAGAGACACAAAAACTGAGCTGACAGGCAGGGAGGGAGGGGATAAGAGGCAGAGGAGAGCAGAGAAGAGAGCTGCGGATGATGGAGAGACGTAAGCTGATCACTGTAGTCAAGGCTCAGCAGCCCTGATTATCATGGTCAGCTCACAGAGGGAGACACAGGAAGTGTCAGGATCAGGCAGGTTTTTTTCCAGCTTAGAGAAGGGCATATTAGACAGCACAAGCACTGTGCTGTTTAATCTGCTATAAGGGAACAGGATCTTTTTTTTGTAGGGTTACAAACACTTTATGTACGTATTGCTAATTTATGCAACAGAAACCTTGGACAATGTTACAAAATGTGACCTTTAACATTTTAGTAAACATTTCTTTGTACAATATGATTTTGTTGAGTGCTTGACATAAAATGTTGACTTCCAGAGCGCATGCGCGGGAGCTCCGTGATGGTCGGATGATCCAGGAGCTCCACGCTTACCCCGGCAGTTGGCACCTCTAGCCCTGCCAGAGCCTGCAGCAGGGATCCGGCCGTGAAGGAGGCAGCCCCCCTAAGCAGGGAGACCACCGCGACAGCATAGAGAAGACCCTGGAGGGCTTCTCCAGCCACAAGGCACACCTCTGTTCTCCCGCCGGGGTGTACCAATATGGCCACGGCTGCAGCTTAACAAAAGGAACGGTCCCCGCAGCAGTGGAGAGGCCCCCAGGTAACCATAAACGGCTTTGCCCAGGCATAGAAACCTCTACTAGACGAGGGAGGACACCTCTGGATGATCTCCCACACTAGAAAGGGAGCATCGGAGAGCATGATATTTCACGGGTGGACCAAGATGGCCGCGGACGAGGCCTAGCATCACAATCGATCTCCACAGATGAGAAGGGGTCCCCCCATTTTCCTGAAACAAGCCTCAGTCAGGTCCAGCAACCTTCTCTAGTCAGTAGAAGCCCCCCCCCCAGGTTATTCCACCCGCTAACAAAAGAATCATTGAGCGCACAGCAAACTCAGGGTGTACCAAGATGGCCGCCTATTGGGCCTAAGAGACATTATATGCACTCTACCTGCCCACTCTCCATATAGAAACTCTACAAGGGAAGGAAGCAACTCTCCACAGTTCTAATTTAAGAATTCGGGGTCCTGGAGCACCCACAACCCTAAAAACCCCCTCACAAGGTTGTTTCAAGGATGGTAAGGGGTTCTCAGCTTCTTAGCTTTGAAGTGAAACATTTATACCAGAGGATTGCAGGAAAAAGGAAAAACGAAAACCAAAAGACAAAGGACTTCCCAAAGTCACCTCATATGCAGGGCACTTCTGCCAGGAGGACATTGGTTTTTCCCTCCACAGTTCCGGAACTGGTTAATCCCCTGGTAATGGCCTCAACAGGGGCCAACTCAATCCCGTCACCCCAAGAAGTCTCTTCGATCCACAGGTCGATCGTCTCCCCAGCTACTCTTAACCTCACCCCTGGGCCCAACTTGCCGGCCACCCAGCCTCAGCTAGCTTCCCCAGAGTCCCTCTTGCGACACACAATCGAGGACTCCCCCTTCTCTCCGGCAATTCGGCCCTCTTTACATCAGCAAGAGATGAACATACCTAGCCCTAATACTCAAGACCCGGTCCTTAATACAGCAGATTTGTTCATGAAATTCTCCAACCTCCTGGAAAGGGGTCTGGCGAACACAGTGGTGAAAATTACTGGGGATATAAAAGCGGACTTCAATAATCTTGGCTCCAGAATGGACGCTATAGAACAGAAATTAGACTTTACAGTGGCCAGAACTAACCAAAACTCTGACCACTTACAAGTCCTACAGGACCAACTCGATACTGCACTAGCAAAAATAGATGACCTTGAAAATAGATCAAGACGATACAATTTCAGGGTAAGAGGCCTACCGGAGAACATCACCGAAGTGACACCAGCAATTCAGGATCAAATTCAAGCAGTCATTCCAAATGTGCCTAAACACAGGCTAGAATTGGACAGAGCCCACAGAGCTTTGGGGCCCC
Organism: Glandirana rugosa; assembly: GCA_018402905.1. Lineage (NCBI taxonomy): Eukaryota > Metazoa > Chordata > Amphibia > Anura > Ranidae > Glandirana > Glandirana rugosa. The sequence goes on from BLSH010022312.1 coordinate 779,226, forward strand.
CTAGAAAAGATGGCTCCCCCAGGGACATTATAGTTAAACCACATTTTTACACTATTAAAGAGGAAATGATGAGAGCCTCCCGATCCAATTCTAACATATCCTGCATGGGTCATCAAGTTCAGATCTTTGCGGATTTATCCCCAAACACGATCCAAAAGAGAAGAGCCCTCAAACCGCTCCTCCTGATCCTGCAACGAGCAGAGCTCAAATATTGGTGGGCCTTCCCGTTCGCCGTAAAATTTAATCTGAAGGGGAAAAAATTCTCCTTCACCAATCTAGCAGAAGGGGAAAAACTCCTATTGCATCTCAAACTTATTTCCCAAGAAGCTCCGATGGATCTCACCGACCCGATTAGCTCCAACACTAAGAGACCGTCCCCCTCCAGCCCGGTATCTCTGCTTTGGTCCAAAGGAGCAAGAAGGCTAGAGACAACAGACCCCCATAAATCGTCAGAAAAGTCGTCTGGTCCTCTTCCTTTTTTTTTCCCTGTTGGGCTTAATACCCCCTTGGGGGGTTGTCTGTTTCCTTGACTACTCAAGAGTTTTGTCATGCTACTGGAACTGTCCGGTTCCTTCCTTATATACTTGAGACTTGTTCGAGTACTGGAGGTTGATTGAGCTCATTTTTCTCTACTCAGAGGATAAGTGTCTAGACTCCACACATAGTCTTTAATTCGTACTTCTGCATTAGGCCTCCCTTCTGTGTCTTATAAAGTTTAAGCTAGTCTAGGGGTGACCCGGCCGGGGTAAGTACCCATGCACCTCCACTTTTCCAGAGGATCTTTATGGATCTCCTTGGGTTTAGTTGTCCGCCCTTGTTCGGACAGATACATACAGTTCCCATTTACTGTATGGTTGTTTGTACACCTCCCAGGAGGTTTAGGCAAGCGGGCCAGGAGGGCCTTTTCTCCCTCCTGACACCGCCCGTCTCAGTTATATGTAGATGTACCTGCCTTAGCATTTCCTTTCTCTTCTGTGCTTCCCTTCTTCATTGTTCCCACCTGCGTTCCAAGCACCTAACTTCTTTCTATGTTTCAGATGTTCCGGTCCAGGGGTACAGAGCTCCTCAGGAGGATTCCACATCCTGCAGGGTGTCTTCATTCTCTGGGTGAGTGCTGCCGTTGATATAAGCTTGAAATCTCAAATGCTCCATGGTTAAAGTCTCAGATTGACTTCTCCAAATAGCTACCCATAATGCCCAAGGACTAAACTCTCCTTTAAAAAGGAAGAAAATGTTCTCCTACTATAAAACACTTCACTTAGATGTTGTTTTGCTACAGGAAACCCACTTTCCCTTGCGGTACAGCCCCAAGTTTCTCCACTCACACTTCCCTACCTTTTTCTTGGCCAACGCAGAGTCCAAAACCAAAGGGGTTGCGATCCTATTCGCCAAAACTTTAGGCTTCACCCTTCTGGAGGAAATCAAAGACACAGAGGGTAGATATATTTTAGTCAAAGGCTCCATTGATGGGACCTTATATACTTTCGTATCCTATTATGCTCCCAACATAGGACAACTTAATTTTTTTAAAACAATGCTTGATTCCATTCATCCTCACTTAGAAGGCAGGGTCATCATGGGAGGAGACTCCAATATCGCCCTCGACCAAGGGCTTGATAAGTCTAGGCCTCAGGGACAACAATTAACATGCCCGGCCAGAGTGAGCCTTAAACTGGCTAAACTGCTTCATTCATTTAATTTATCAGATGTATGGAGGGAATTGAACCCATCCAGGAGAGATTATACACATTTCTCACATCCTCACAACTCGTATGCGGGAATAGATCACTTGCTAATAGAAGCTAATGCTACCCCTCTAGCAAGAAAATCTCGGATAGTGGACACCCCACTCTCCGACCACTCACTAGTGCTCATGCAAATTCATTTGGACCCTCTCTATACGAAACAATTTATGTGGAGACTCAATGAATCACTTCTTTCTGATCCGGTTAGAATCTCAGAAATTAATAACTCCCTAAAGGAATACTTCACTTATAACAATAAAGACGGGATCTCAGCTGAAGTACTCAGCACACAAAGTCTTCATCAGAGGAAAGCTCATCCAGCTATCTTCGCAAATAAAGAAAGAGAGAGCAGTAACTCTGTCCAGGTTAGAGAAAGCATTCACGTCTCTACAGGCGTCCCATAAGATCAACCCCTCTAAAACCCTCACTGACCAACTGGACAAAGCTAGGCTAGAACTCAACATGACCTTAACTACTAAAGCAGAGAAATCTATCCGTTGGAGTGGCCAAAAATTTTACACACAAAACGATAAACCGGGGTCATTGTTAGCAGCTAAACTATCTCCACAAAGTCGTTTACATCAGCTCCCGAAAATCAGAGTGCTGGGACATGGTCTCTCTACTAACCCACAAAAAATTCTGGAGTCATTTCATAAATTTTATTCCGACCTATACAGTAATCCTAAGCGGGACCATCAAGACTCCCTCTTAGCTTTTCTGGAAGAGTTACCACTCCCATCCCTGACCCTCGAGCACAAACAGATTTTAGAAGCCCAATTTTCAGAGGAAGAGGTAGGAGAGGTCATTAGGAGTCTAAGAAAGGGATCGACCCCAGGGCCTGATGGTTTATCCGCACCGTACTATAAAGCATTCGCTGAGACACTCATCCCCCATATGACTAGGTTCTTTAACGCTAAAACCCAGGGTGGCCCATTGGACCCACAACTTAACATGGCCTATATAACAGTTATTCCAAAACCCGATAAAAACCCAGAAGAAGTAGGCAACTATAGGCCCATTTCTCTGATCAATAATGACGTTAAAATTTTAACGAAAATATTAGCAAATAGGCTCTCCACTTTCATTAACTCTTATATCCATAAAGATCAGGTAGGGTTCATCCCAGGAAGACAAGGCCCAGATCAGACACGGAGGGCTGTTGACCTGATTTCTATCTTACAATCCAACTGGGAGGGCGGGGTCAAACAGCGAGGCATGGTCCTATCCCTTGATCTCCAGAAAGCCTTTGATTCAATATCCTGGAGCTACATACTCACGATTCTGGAGAGATGGGGATTCGGCCAGCGCTTCCTGGGAATCATTAAAGCCCTCTATTCCTCTCCCACAGCTCAAATAAAGTTACAGGGGTATCTCTCCAACCCGATAGCTATAGCCAAAGGGACAAGACAAGGATGCCCTCTTTCCCCTCTTTCCCCACTTATCTTCGCCATAGCAATTGAATCCCTTGCAATTGCCATTCGTCAAAACCCTGATATTCAAGGCGTTTCCTGCGGTCCTCAGATCCACAAATGTGGCCTTTTCGCTGACGACCTACTGCTTTTCATAACTTCTCCCCACACCTCCCTTCCCAACTTATGCAGGTTATTTGACGATTTTGCTAAACACTCAGGTCTGTCAGTGAACTATTCCAAATCGCACGCCTTGAATATATCCCTCCCGCAAGAAACAGTCACATCACTGGAAGAATCATTTCCCTTCAAATGGAGCCGGTCCTCTATCAAATATCTGGGCATCACCTTGACGGCCAAAATAGAGGACTTATATGCGAGCAACTTTCCTTCTATCTTTCGAAAATTAGAGGATGACCTAAAAGTCTGGTCGAAAGGCAACCTCTCCTGGCTGGGCAGAATCAATGCAGTCAAAATGACTCTCCTCCCACGGATACTATATCTATTTAGAGCCTTACCCATCCCCATTAGAAGAAATCACTTAAGGTCACTCCAAAGCACGCTCTACCGACATAGGAAGGAGGAAGGTTTGGGTGTCCCCTCCCTCCTTAAATACTTCCAAGAAGCTAGATTGGCTCAAATATCCCGGGTTTACTCGAAATATGAGAAACCGCACTGGATTCAGATAGAAAGGCAGGCAATACGGCACTTTACGATAGATTTCCTTCTGTGGACTCACCCGAAAAAGAGACCTCCTATTTTATCCCCAACCCTTTCACACTCACTTGCCCTTTGGGATTCACTTAAAAACCACTCTGCTTTAGTTTCCAAGCTAACTCCCCTTGCGCATATTTTCCACAACCCAAACTTTCCTCCCGGACTAGATATTAGAGCATTCCAGTGGTGGCTGGACAAGGGGTTGTACCGTATAGGACATTTCTTCACTCCCTCAGGTAAAATTTCATGGGGCTATTGTGTAAGTAAACTGGCTATCCCAGCTTCTGAAAAATTTAGATTCCAACAAATTTCCCACTTCCTTAAGCTTATCTGGTTAGAGAAGCCTCTTCCCCCAAAAATTACAGCCTACGAATCTTGGTGTGGCCAAGCCCTGGAGCAGAGGGGAGGCAATTCAGTAGTTTATGTGGCCCTCACTCAGACAATAGATAAGACTCCATACATGAAGCAGTGGGTGGAAGATCTACAGATCTCATGAGACCTAGAAACATGGTGCGGCGCACTATCCAACTCCTCCCGAGACATCCTGAATACGGTCCTCATGGAGGCCAGCATCAAAGTCATTACTAGATGGTATCTCACTCCATCTAAACTAGCTTGCATCTATCCCAAGGCTAACCCACACTGCTTTAGAGGATGCGCTCTGCTCGGCACAATGCCGCATATTTGGTGGGAATGCCCGAGGATTAGACCCTTTTGGAGAAGAATTTTTAATCTTATTGTAAAACTCACCAAGTCTCCGGTCCCTAGATCCCCTGAGATCTCCCTTCTTAACGCTCAAATTCCGAACACGTCAAGACCCAATAGGAAATTGGTTCAATTCATTTTAATTGGAGCTAAACTCACCATTGCCAAATCCTGGAAAAAACCAAGGGTGTCTTTTGCAGCAACAGTTCGGAAAATCTCTTGGATCATGTCTCAGGAGAAGATGGCCAGTATCTTATCAGATACTACAAAAAGGTTTGAGGGGATTTGGGAGCCATGGGCCGATTACATAGGGGTCTCCTTCGTACCAGGTCTTACCCCCCAGTCAAACAGACTTAACCCGATCTAAATCAAGGTGCATCTTCTCTCTTTTCCCTTCCTCCTTTCTCTCTCTTCATCTCTTTATCCTTATCTCTTTACCAATGTTTCAGACTATGTCTAATATTAGTTACTGTTTTTTTTTTTTTTCCTTTTGTTTTCCTTCGTTGCACTTAACTGATACCACTAGGATGTTATATTTCAGATTGTCCCCTGTCCAAACTATCTCCTAATGTGTTAGAACTAGGCACCTCATCCCAAATAGTTAGATTGGGTAGATTGGGTTGAAGGAAATGTTCCCCTGTGGGATTATCCAGTGCAAAGAGACAAATCTATACCAGTGTATATTTTAAAAATAAAAAAAAAACCATAGACATAAAATTAAGCCAAATATGCCAATAGTGACAAAAAATATGGGAAAGGAAAATAAATCAGTCAATACTAAAATCAATACTTTGTGGTGTTATTACAGTATTTATGCATGTTCCAAACATTATGTAAAAATTAGGTCAAAATCCCGACATGTTTTGCCTATCTCAGGCTTCTTCAGGGGACATTGATTGACCGATACACAATCGTTTCTTTTTACACCACACAAAGGGAGCATCCAACCACAATCCGAAGGTGAAGGGCCTCACCTTCAATTGGGGTCTGGCAGTAAGGGGTTGCAGAGGATGCACACAGTCCAAGTTTTTTGAAACCAGTATTAAAGAAGAGGGCGTGTCAAGGCACAGATTTAGTAATGATGGTCCATGCAGTTAGTTTTGAAAGTGACTGATTGGTTATATAACCACAGCTTCAAGCAACACCAAGTCTGCATACACCCCCAGCGTACTGGGGGTACGTCTAATTGACGTACAATTAGATGTACGTCAAACTATGTTTTAAATGTTGATTCATATATCTTTCTTGTACGAAAAATATTAAATTAAAACGATTGAAATTAAAATGTTGACTTCCTTTCATTAATGCTTAAACAAAGCCCTTTTGTAAATATAGATGATCCTCATTAACCTAGACATACAGGCTACAGAGAAATGTTCACACTTTTACACCTCACTCTTGCTCTTGTTGAGCCTTTTGCATATTGTTATAAATCATTGTCAGTATTGACCAGACGGTATCCCAAAAGCTTTTGCACTTGTTATTTAAAAAATTGATTACAGGTCTGAATAATTTATGAGACTTACTATGTAAACCATTGCAGAAAAAAAATACGTACATAATGGTCTCAATGAGATCAACTATTTCCATTTGTTGTGTGTCTGAAGAATGATAACAGTTAATGCACCATAATTGTAATTTATGAATGCATATATATTGTTACTACAAAATCAGGTCATTGTAGTAAAGTTCATTTTACAGGCTGTATTAACATAATGTATTTTTTTCAACAGTCATGCAGCACATTTGTGGGTTATACTAATTATATTAATAAAAACAGAAAATGCCTATAATCTGTTACCACATTTTAAATTCAAGTATTTAAAGCTCAGAGCACATAAACCGTACCAGGTTTACAGCAGTAAGGCTGGGTTCAAACATGTCCGGTGTGAATTGTATGTCAGTTTTCACTGCAAATAAAAAAAGCATTTGTTCTGGTCCAGGGGCATTTTTTATTCGGTTCTGATGCGAATTTGTAAGGCTCAGGACTATTTTTTTTGTCACAACAGCAATTTCAGGGCTCTTTTTAAATTTGCACTACGAATGCACCACATATATGTGAATGGCTTCAATGGAAATCAATGTTATTTCACATGTCATGCAAATCAGAAGCGGTTCAAAATGCATCCAATTCACATACAGTGCCTTGCGAAAGTATTCGGCCCCCATTGAACTTTGTGACCTTTTGCCACATTTCAGGCTTCAAACATAAAGATATAAAACTGTAATTTTTTTGTGAAGAATCAACAAGTGGGACACAATCATGAAGTGGAACGAAATTTATTGGGTATTTCAAACTTTTTTAACAAACAAAAAACTGAAAAATTGGGCGTGCAAAATTATTCAGCCCCTTTACTTTCAGTGCAGCAAACTCTCTCCAGAAGTTCAATGAGGATCTCTGAATGATCCAATGTTGACCACAATGACTAATGATGATAAATAGAATCCACCTGTGTGTAATCAAGTCTCCGTATAAATGCACCTGCACTGTGATAGTCTCAGAGGTCCGTTTAAAGCGCAGAGAGCATCATGAAGAACAAGGAACACACCAGGCAGGTCCAAGATACTGTTGTGAAGAAGTTTAAAGCCGGATTTGGATACAAAAAGATTTCCCAAGCTTTAAACCTCCCAAGGAGCATTGTGCAAGCGATAATATTGAAATGGAAGGAGTATCAGACCACTGCAAATCTACCAAGACCTGGCCGTCCCTCTAAACTTTCAGCTCATACAAGGAGAAGACTGATCAGAGATGCAGCCAAGAGGCCCATGATCACTCTGGATGAACTGCAGAGATCTACAGCTGAGGTGGGAGACTCTGTCCATAGGACAACAATCAGTCGTATACTGCACAAATCTGGCCTTTATGGAAGAGTGGCAAGAAGAAAGCCATTTCTTAAAGATATCCATAATAAGTGTTTTAAAGTTTAAAGTTTGCCGCAAGCCACCTGGGAGACACACCAAACATGTGGAAGAAGGTGCTCTGGTCAGATGAAACCAAAATCGAACTTTTTGGCAACAATGCAAAACGTTATGTGGTTTGGTGTTAGAATGGCCAAGTCAAAGTCCAGACCTGAATCCAATCGAGAATCTGAGGAAAGAACTGAAAACTGCTGTTCACAAACACTCTCCATCCAACCTCACTGAGCTCGAGCTGTTTTGCAAGGAGGAATGGGCAAAAATTTCAGTCTCTCGATGTGCAAAACTGATAGAGACTTACCCCAAGCAACTTACAGCTGTAATCGCAGCAAAAGGTGGCGCTACAAAGTATTAAATTAAGGGGGCTGAATAATTTTGCACGCCCAATTTTTCAGTTTTTTATTTGTAAAAAAAGTTTGAAATATCCAAGAAATTTCGTTCCACTTCATGATTGTGTCCCACTTGTTGATTCTTCACAAAAAATTACAGTTTTATATCTTTATGTTTGAAGCCTGAAATGTGGCAAAAGGTCGCAAAGTTCAAAGGGGGCCGAATACTTTCGCAAGGTACTGTATATGTAAACTGAGCCTAAAACATCCCTCTGCCTCAGAACCAAACCTCTGTCATGCAGGATTTCTCTAAACTCTATAACTGATCCAGTTATGGTGGTGGAATAGCTTTAATTTACAGTTGTGCAGATCATAACTAGAGTTGAGCGAACTTCTAGAAGTCCGGGTTCTGCTGGTGCGGCCGAACTTCGGGACAAAGTCCGGGTCCGGACAGAACCCGAACTTTGTCCCGGACCCCGGACCCCATTGAAATCAATGGAGACCCGGACTTTTAGGTACAAAAAATTTTGTAAAATAGTCCTGGAAGTTCCTAGAGGTCTGCAAAAGGAAGGAAATGTGGGTAAGGATGGGACAAGTGACCTACAAAGAAATGGGGACAGGGAAATAACTTTAAATATTTTTAAAAAAATAAAAACATATCCTGATAAAATGTTTTAAAAAACATGGATTTTCAGGCCCAGAGGTAACTAAAGTTACCCCAGGCCCCAGGCCCTGTTTCAAGCCCAAGACAGGCCTGGGCCTGAAACAGGGCTTCAAGCCGGCGTGGTCGTCTTGGGCCTGAAGATCTTCAAGCGAGTTGAGATCAATACTAGACGTGTTGACATTTAATTTCGATAAGGTGGTGGTATTGACCTAGTCAATATCTCAAATCTCTTTAGGACGTACTGTCTCCAAACCAAGACTCCGTCTCCCTACAAAATCCGAGTCAAATGTATATGTCATGGAACGCTTTCATAAGCCGGGGGAAACTTGAAACGCTGGAAAACGGTGTAAAGTCCGA
>BLSH010022312.1:788914-803036 GCA_018402905.1 Glandirana rugosa
ACTTTAAATAAGTTTGCATAACAGATGTTCACTTATTCCCGGTTTCATTTAAAGTGATACACACATTTTGCAGAACAGTGATATGGGTACTCCCGGCTTATTTATACTTTTTTGACACAGTTTGAAGATTATTTTAGAACAGTTCTATGGCCTCTAATGTTAATTAATACTTTTCAGACCCATTTTGAAGATGATCTCCATTTTTGCATTTTTTATGTTTTTATTTTTTTAAAAATCTTTAAAGTTATTTCCCTGTCCCCATTTCTTTGTAGGGCACTTGTCCCACCCTTACCCACATTTTCCTTCCTTTTGCAGACCTCTAGGACCTTCCTGGGCTTTTTTACAGCATTTTTAAGATTTTTCATTAAAATTACCAGAACCCCGGACCCGGACTTTTTTTGAAAAGCCCGGGTCCCGGACACCCCAAAGTTCGGTACGGACCCGAACTTTACAGTCCGGGTTCGCTCAACTCTAATCATAACATATGAGCATCAAATAGGAAAGGAAAAAAATCCAGCCATTACATGCGCTCAGAACAGAAACTAAAGACACACTGAAAAGAGGGTGGGATTAGCTATACATAGCATCCCCTAATTATGGAATGAGGAAGGGACACATTTTTTAAAGGCAAACAAACACCAATGCATGTGTAACATGATACTCCTCATTAAAATCTATGATTTCAAATTATAAACAATTAAGAATCATGTCCAAACATTAAGAAAAGTCTCTATTCCAGGAACACTTGAAAGAGAAGAAAGGGGAGAATAAGAGAATAATAATTCAAACATCAACATACTGTAAGACATTAACCACTTCACGTCCGCGCTATAGCCAAAAGATGGCCTTAGCATGGACCTGAATTGTCGGGAGGGCATCCATGTACGTCATCCCGAGTATGCGCTGTCAGCGCATGCCTGCAGATCGGAGTAAGGGGGTGGCCCTGCCCCCTTACCACATGATCATCTGTCAGCCAATAACAGCTGATCACCTGAGGTAAACAGAAGATCGGTGACCTGTTTTTTTCCCTCATGCTGTCAGCGTGAGGGGAAAAAGAAACAGATCACCGGCTTCTGTCAGAGGGACATTGGTCCCTCGCACAGAGAGCCGTGGATGACTTATCTGTGCCCACCAGTGCCTCCTATCATTATCCACCAGTGTCACCTGCTGGTACCCACCAGTGCCATCTACCAGTGCCCACAGTGCCACCTACCAGTGCCCACCAGTGCCACATACCTTTGCCCAACACTGCTGCCAATCAATATCCATCAGTGCTGCATCATTAGTGCCACAGATCAGTGCTTCCTATCCGCATCACCTATCAGTGCCCACCAGTGCCCATCAGTACCACCCATCAGTGCCCATCAGTGCTGCTTATCAGTGCCACCTCTTAGTGGCCCTCAGTACCACCAAGCAGTGCCCTTCAGTGCAGCCCATCAGTGCCACCCATCAATGCCACCTCATCAGTGTTTTACCAGTGCCCATCAGTGTCACCTCATCAGTGCATATCAGTGCAACCTATCAGTGCCCATCAGTGCAGCCTATCAGTACCCATCAGTGCACATCAGTGAAGGAAAAAAAATACCTGTTCTCAAAATTTTATAAAAAATGATGAAATAGTTATTTTTTCTAAATGTTCAGTCTTTTTTTAGAAAAACATAAAAAACCCAGCAGTGATTAAATACCACCAAAAGAAAGCTCTATTTGTGGGGGATAATGATAAAAATGTCATATGGGTACAGTGTAGCATGACCGCGCAATTGTCATTCAAAGTGCGACAGCGCTGAAAGTTGAAAATTGGTCAGGGCAGGGCGGGGGGGGGGGGGGTTTAAGTGCCCAGTAAGCAAGGGGTTAAAGTCATGACTGGTAGCTGTAAGGTGGCACTGAAGACAGTTTATGAGTGTATTTTTAGAGGGGAAAGCAGCAACATGCACCGGTCCTTCTTCTCATACTTTTAATCAAGTTCTTCAGAGGGGAAGGCAGAAACATGCACCAGTCCTTTATATCAAGTTATTGGTTTAGAAAATGAATCCTCTATGATGGTGAGAGATCCTTTGCAGATGTGCCATCTGCAATTCCCTTTGTGGTCCTCAGCATTGATTGCAAATGATAACCAACATGAACAAGTCTTGAGATACAACAGAAGACCACTTTAAAAAGCATTCAGAACAGTGAAACTCAGCCATTTCCTTGACTTCACAGTGAAGTTGAATGTACTAGTATTAGTTCTGATTTCCTTGTCAGATTCAGGGCCAGACAGTTCAAAAGAAGAATCAGTATGAATTGTGATGGGGTCATCACTCAAAGAGGCAGGTGGGAACAACCATGAAATGTTCAAAAATGCAGTAGTTGGTGTTGCATGAGCACCACGATCAGCCGGGTTAAGATCTACAGGCACATAGTGCTACTGATCGGGACTGGAGAACGTTCCAATGTTCTCTACTCTATCACTGATATACACATAGAACTGTTTTGTTTGGTTATGTACTGTACGTAACCCAACACTATCTTGCTGCCTGTGTAAAAGTGAAAAGAGTCTATGTAAAAGTTTTTCATGTTTTATAAACTCAGCAATTTTAATTTCAAAGGCTAATACAGCTGTACAGAGTTCAAGACTGGGAATGGCCTGTGCTAGTTCTGGGGTCAGCTTGGCCTTACTGGGGAAAAAACCCACACTTACTTTGTCTCTTGGAATTATAACTTTGACGGAGGCTACCACAGCTATTGCTTCAGTGGAAGTACCAGAGAACACATGGATCTCTATCTGGTGGTATTCGTTAGGGATGCATAAATGAAAGAGTGTGGTATCTGAAGTTGTTCTAGTGCTTTCAGGGACTCTTTCCATGATTTCCATCTTTGTTATTGCTTTCTGTTTAAGTAGGTGCTTTCAGATATAAGCTGGCTTAGAAATATCTTATCCCGAACAGTAAAGGATGCTATGAAACCCAGAGGATTCTGTTCACAGAAAATAAAACTTCTCCTTTTCGTGAAGGGCTTATCACAAGTTGATACTTGAAATGTGAACATGTCTTGTTTGACATTCCAAAGCAATCCACGGCTATGTTACATAAGAGGAAGATTTGTTCCTAGCTTGAATCCCTTTACATTAACAGCATAGTTGTCAGGACTTGGTTCCCCTGCCAGTGGCACTATGCTTCCCTGGGCAGAAAGCTGCAGTTTAGTGTCCACCAGCAGGTGTCTCCCAGCAGTCAGCAGGTGCCAGCAATCAGTCCCACTTGGCCCCAGCTGCTGTGAGGGTACTTAAGTGTGTTTCCACTAACACACCCCGTGTCAGTGTTTTGGCTGCTCCTGTCTTGTTCCCTGTTTGCCGTGTTGCTGCCAGACTGTGTTGCCATTAACACTCGATCTTGCCCTCTATCCAGTACCCTTTAAGGGGAACACCTTCATATCAAGCACTTGAGTTAAGGACCACAGTAATCTGATCTGGCTTGCGATGATGGTACACACCAAAGCGTGGGAGGTACCAACATTCCTTTTCTTCCCTAAGATGTGTTGCAGATTCAGCATGATTTCTTACCATCTTCATAAAATCAAGTGTTTTTCATCTCAGAATTTATGTTTAGGGTGCACTGTAATGAAATAAATTGTGCTGCATGTTAAATATTATATGGTAGTTTCATTCTTGAAGCACAAAATGGTAGTGGTGCCACCCAGCTGTTGTAATTGTCCTAATAGAACTCCCTACTCATAGTTTTTAGAAACTCCTTTTCTTCCGTGGTGGATGCCAGCTCATTGTCTTGTCTCTAGTTAAAGTATCTCACAAAAGTGAATACACCCCTCACATTTATGTAAATATTTTATTACATCTTTTCATGTGACCACGCTGAAGAAATGACACTTTGCAACAACAATGTAACAATGTAAAGTAGTGAGTTTACAGCTTGTATAACAGTGTAAATTTGCTCTCCCCTCAAAATAGCTCAACACAAAAAATAATTTTTGCTCTACATAAAGATGGCCTAGGTTCTACAAAGATTGTCAAGACCATGAAACTGAGCTGTAGCACAGTGGGCAAGACCATACAGTGGTTTAACAAGACAAGTTCCACTCAGAACAGGGCTCGCCATGGTCGACCAAAGAAGTCGAGTGTACGTGCTCAGCATCATATCCAGAGGGTGTCTTTGGAAAATACATGTATGAGTGCTGCCAGCATCGCTGCAGAGGTTGAAGGGGTGGGGGTTCAGCCTGTCAGTACTAAGACCATACTCCGCACACTGCACCAAATTGGTCTGCATGGCTGTCATCCCAGAAGGAAAACTCTTCTAAAGATGATGCACAAGAAAGCCCGCAAACAGTTTGCTGAAGACAAGCAGACTAAGGACATGGATTACTGGAACCATGTCTTGTGGTCTGATGAGATTAAGATAAATGTATCTGGTTCAGATGGTGTCAAACGTTTGTGCCGGCAACCAGGTGAGGAGCAAAAAGACAAGTGTGCCTTACCTACAGTCAAGCATGGTGGTGGGAGTATCATGGTCTGGGTCTGCATGAGTGCTGCCGGCACTGGGGAGCTACAGTTCATTGAGGGAACCATGAATGCCAACATGTACTGTGACATACTGAAGCAGAGCATGAACCCCTCCCTTCAGAGACTGGGCCGTAGGGCAGTATTCCAACATAAGGACCCCAAACACACCTCCAAGATGACCACTGCCTTGCTAAAGAAGCTGAGGGTAAAGGTGATGGACTGGCCAGGCATGTCTCCAGACCTAAACCCTATTGAGCATCTTTGGGCATCCTCAAATGGAAGGTGGAGGAGCTCAAGGTCTCTAACATCCACCAGCTCGGTGATGTCATCATGGAGGAGTGGACAAGCTGTACACTCACTAATTTACATTGTAGCAAAGTGTAATTTATTCAGTGTTGTCACATGAAAAGATATAATAAAATATTTTCAAAAATGTGAGGGGTGTACTCACTTTTGTAAGATACTGTATTTCATCACTGTAGTGCCGACAATATCATTCCAGAAATTAAGGACCTTGTAATCGCCTTGTGTGAAGAACTGTAGCATGTCTTTACTGCAATGTCTTTTATTGACATGGTAGTGTTGTAGGTACTCTTCAAAACAGGTAATGCAACCATTTGGCAGGATGTATGTCCTGAAAGAAGAAAATGTGGAAGACCTCCTGACATTACCCAGATAGACACTGCCTATGATGACCCAACCTAGGTCCAGGCGTTGGGCATACGGGGCATTATGTGGCCTGTTTATTTGTTTGCAAGCCGTGTGTACCCTTGGGATGTCTCTGCTGAGAAGCAGGAGAATATCAGCATTTATTTCAAGAGCTGGTATGTAGTCAGCTGTGCCTCTCAAGTGAGAGTGTTGAGAGGCAGCTGCAGCAGTAGAAATCTTCTCTGTATTGGTTGGAATCTGGTTGCACATGATTAGAGTGGGCAATGGTATTTCTACACTGCCATTCAGGGGAGCTACTACAAGACCAGTGGCTCTCCTGCCTGAAACATCTGTAATGCCAACATAGGTGCCTGGGGTAAAGCATCTCCTGCTATGATTTAGAGGTCAAAAAGCTTTGATCTTACAAGAGACCTGTTACTGTGCAAGAAATCTGTTACTATGATCATCTAGAATAGTATATAGTCTTACAGCCTTTTCAGTTTGACCTTGGGGAATACACAAATTAAACATATATTTTTTGGCACTTGATCTGTCACAGAGTCTTTATCCATAGGCATATGTACAGAAAAGCAATCTAAATAGCACAAAGACACTGCTCCAGGTCAGCCCACCTGCATATTAACCTCTAATCATATGTGATTCCACACAACAGGTGCTGGTTCAGTTCACAAAGCAGTTCACATGGAAAAACTGATGACTGCACTCAAATGCATGGAAACTCCAAACAGGGTTATTGATAATCCATTAGTGCACAGACATCGCAGCTCTACAGGCAGGGAACAGCGTGGACACGTTTCACGCAGACATGCACTTAGTCATAACAGAGCACACCTGTGAGTCCACTCATTTAAATACTAATCAACATCAAATGCTCAAAGAGGAACTCAATATGTGGCTCTCGTCTCCAAGAAAGACATTGCAATGCTAAAAATATTTAACATATAGATCCTAAAACCAATATACATCTTAAAAAATAATAGCAATAAATAATGAAAACCTTAGCCGTAACACAACTGGGTACCATATAAAGATATATGCGTAGTGTGTACGATATACAATACAAACTAACCGCTCATAAATAACTGTGATGTCTGTGCCCTAATGAATAATCAATAAATCTACAAATTACCTGCGATCCGCAGCCCATCATTTAGCCTATCAATGCAAGTCTAAAGGAGCCCTGCACGGCAGTAACACCTGACAGGAGTTCTCTCCCTTTTTTTTTTTTTTTTTCCAAACCAAGTTTATTAGTATTAGTGTACAAAAACCGAGGTAAAAGTCAGTGTTAATGTACATTATTACATAGGAGATTAATATAACAGGAATACATACATCTTCCATTTTAAATACAGAACCACATTTGTGTGTGAATAGCATATAAGGTCCAAAAGGGACTCTAGAATCTACTCGGGTATCAGCGAGTTCCAGAGAGATGGCTGCCGGTGGTAATTTGGAAGCACCTTGTCCGAAATTGTATGAATATGTTGTCCCGGGGGGTCTCCCCCCACGCCTCCAGACCTCCCAACCACTCAACATGGGAATCTGTGGTCGGATAGGGGCGCCGGGGCAATCCCGATGCTCTTCTCGAGAAATTGTCAATTACGGCAAGTGAAATTCGAAAATATAACAAGTAACAATAGAACAAGGTAGGGGAGTAAGTATTGTAGCCAGGTATCTTGTTTTCACGCGTCCAGTGAATTCTCGGCGGTGTGTGTTTTGAGTGTTAGACGAGGCCACCTTCTGGCACCAGCTGAGAGAGCCCTGAGTATAAACCTCCTGTGTTCTCTATAGACGGAGGGGCAGGTTAGGCATTTCCCTAATCTTGTGCCCTCATAGGGGGGCTATGTTCTGACATCAGGAAGTGTAATAGATAGTTCAGGAGAAATTACTAGGAATGTTTCGAGTGCCTGAATGACAAGGTGTATTTGGTGTCTCATGGTGCGCATGGTTGGGAGCTAGTTTGGTTGGGAGTTTTCAGGGAAGTGTATTCCTCTGAGGTTTTAAACAGCTGCCAGCAGGCCCAAGTGGTTTGGTATTTATGGGGGGGTGTCGTTGGCTTGGTGTATTAGGTCTTCCATTTCTTCAATTTTGTTAATTTTTTTAAACCAGTCCCGAATGGAAGGTGGGTTGGGAGATAGCGAGAGGGTGGGAATAGTCAATTTAGCTGCATTGAGCAAGTGGAGCATGAGGGATTTGTTATAGTGTTTTTGAGGGATTGAGGTATGGTGGAGAAGCATTTGTGCGGGCGAGAATTCATAGGAGGATGATGGATGTTGTCAGGCGGTGTACATCGGACCAGAAAGGAGTGATATTGGGGCAGGACCACCATATGTGTAGGAAGGAACCCATGTCTTTAGCACAATGCCAGCAAATTGGGGGGACAGCGGGATTGATTTTATGCATTCGTTGGGGTGTTTTATACCATTTGGAAAGGATTTAAACCCATTTTCTTGGGCAGATACATTGACTGAGCCCTTGTGAATATGTTTACAGATGGATTCCCAGTCGTTGGCAGTTAGGTCAATGTGAAGATCTCTCTCCCAGGATTTGATGTGGGCATTATTTTTAATGTCTATGTTTGTAAACAAGATTGAATATAGCTCGGAGATTAAATGCCTCTGAGGCGAGGACTGCGAGCAGAGCTCTTCGAACAACGTGCGTGGCCTGGTGAAATCTGCTCTGTGTCTAGGGTCATTCAGGAAATGTTGTAACTGTCGGTATGTCCAGAAGTAAGAAGTGTTGTTAGCTGTCGCCTCAAGGAAGGCTTGTCGCTCGCAAATCGTGGGCTGATTTTATTTCCGGTAGTAGGTGGGTGTTTAGGCCCGGGGGAAAGCGGGATTGAAAGATATGGGGGTGAGAGGGCCGGTGGAGGAGGAGATGTTGTAGAGTTACCGACAACGTTTTAGCGTAGTGAGTGTGGGGTGGATCAGGGGGTGGTACGGGCAGCCACTAGAAGAGGGAGGGTCAGGTAGCCATGGGAGAAGGTGAAGGGGGGAGGGAGAGAACGCTTGCTCGATTGAAACCCATGCTTTTGAACGTGTGTGAACGTGCCAATCCACTATTCTGGTGAGTTGGCAGGCTACATGGTACTTTGAGAAGTCGGGAAGGCCGATGCCACCTTTCGCCTTTGGAAGCGCTAGTTTATCTAAGCTGATCCGGGGGGCCTTATTGGCCCATATGAAGTCAGAGATCGCCTTTCGCAAGGACACAAAGAAGGCCTTAGGGGGGTGATCGGGATCGTTTGCATTATGTATAATATCCTAAGCAGGATGTTCATCTTAATAGTGCCTGCTCTGCCAAACCATGAAAGTAAATGTGTGGACCATTTAGTGAGGTCTTGCTGGATGGACCGCAATATTGGTAAGTAGTTTTTAGTATATAGCTCGGACAGATTGTGTGGGAGCTGGATCCCCAAGTACGTGATGGCATCAGAGTTCCACTTAAAAGGATAGTTAAGTTTACATTGGTGCAAGGTCGGAGGGGGCAGGGAGATCTTCAAGGCCCTTGACTTATCAAGATTAATCTTTAGTCCTACTACTGATTCGAAGCTGGTCAGTGTTTCGAGGAGGTTGGGTAGGGAGATATGTGGGTCTGTCAGGAAAAGTAGAATATCGTCGGCGTATGCGGCCACTTTAACTTCCTTATCTCCGATTGGAATGCCTTTAATGTTGGGATTATGTCTAATGTTGCGGAGAAGGGGTTCGAGTGTTAAGATAAAAATGATTGGTGAAAGGGGGCAACCCTGTCTGGTCCCGTTTGTGATGGAGAATGGAGAAGGCGTCCAACAGATGGCCGTTGACCCGGACCCTGGCAGAGGGGTTCGAGTAGAGCGCTAGGATGAGCCGCATCATATGCGACTTAATGCCCCAAGCTTGTAAGGTCTCCGCCATGTAGTCCCAGGCCACTCTGTCGAACGCCCGCGTCTAGTGAAAGGAAGCAGCTACTTAATTTTTTAGTGGTGATCCAGTGATGAATGTTGATTGCTTTCAGGGTGTTATCCCTGGCCTCCCTGCCTGGTACAAAGCCTATCTGGTCTAGTGCAATCGAACCCGGTAGGAGAGGGAGAAGTATATTGGCTAGTATCTTGGCAAATAATTTCAGGTCCACATTTAGGAGCGAGATTGGGCGATAGGGACGATTGAGGGGTCTTTTCCCGGTTTGGGGATCACTGATATGTGGGCTGAAAGGAGGTCGTGAGGGGGTGGAGTTCCTTGGACCAGGGAATTAAAGGCTAGGAAGTGAGAGTTCAGGACGTCTATAAGGGCCTTGTAGTAGCCCCCTATCAGGCCATCTGGGCCTGGGGATTTGCCAGGTTTAGTTTGTTTAAGCGCAAGTAGTAATTCCTCCTCTTTAAGCGGTTTGTCAAGGTCTCTAACCTCCTCTGTGGAAAGAGGGGGGAGCCCAGATTTGTGTAGGAAAGATCTAATAAGGTCTATTCTCTGTGGAGACTTCGGTTGTGAGGAGTCCGTTTGTAGATTATACAATTGTTTGAAGTATTTGACAAACTGTAGTGCTATGTCCGGGGTGGAAACTAGTTTTTCTCCCTTTGGGTTAGTGATGCAATGTATGGTATTGTCAGCTTTTTTTGCTGCGATTGTTCTGGCTAAGATTTTCCCTGCCTTGTTGCCAAATTCGTAAAACGTTTTTTGGGATAGGATGAAGTTTCTTTTAATTTGTTTGTTTAGTTCTGTGGTTAGTTCAGATCTAGCCTCGGTTAGCTCTTGTAGTGTGTTGTCTGATAGGGATTTTTTGTGGGAGTGCTCGAGAGAAGAAATTCTTTCTATGAGAGTGTTTAAATGGGCTTGTCTAGCCCTTTTGTGTTCGGCTGCGATTGCCATACGTTCACCCCTTATCACACACTTGTGAGCTAACCATAGGGACATGGGGGAGATGTCTTGGGAGGTATTTTCCTTAAAGAATAGGCGTAGGTGTTTTTGAAGTCGTGGTATTGTCTTCGGGTCGGTCAGAATGGAGGGATTTAGTCTCCAAATTGAAGGTCGCGTCTGTGTTTTGGGAACGTCTAGTGTCATGGTGACCGGGTTATGATCAGACAAAAGCATGGGTTCAATTGATGCCTGTCTCAGATTGGGTAGATCTCTCTGAGAGATATAGATGACGTCTATCCTGGAGTATTTGTTGTGAGGTGCTAAGAAGAAGGTATAGTCCCTCGTGTGGGGGTAAAGAGTGCGCCAAGAGTCGTGTAGTGTAAGTTCAAGAAGGTATCTCTTTATGGCACGCAAGGCACTATATCGGATTGAGGCTGAACTGTTCGAGGTATCTAATGAGGGGTAGAGGGGGGGATTGAAGTCGCCTCCCAGAATCAACATACCATTTAGAAAGTCTATAAGTTGGTCCTTAATATTCCTGAAGAAAGGAACCTGTGAGGCATTAGGGGCGTAGATATTGGCTACGGTAACTGGTTTATTGGCCATTTTTCCCTTAATGAAGAAATATCTCCCATCTGGGTCAATTTTAGTGTGGTCGACCCGGAGGGGACAGTGTTTGGAAAGGAGTATGGATACTCCTTTGGATTTGCTGTGGGGATTGGGCGCATGGTAGACCGTTGGGTATCTGTGATTATGTAATCTCGGGATCGAATCCGATTTAAAGTGGGTTTCTTGAAGGAGGACGATGTCGGCCTTTTGTTTGTGTAGGTACGTCAGGACTTGTGATCTTTTCTTGGGGATATTGAGTCCTTTTGTGTTTAATGAGAGGACTTTGATGATAGACATAGTGTGAGGATTAAAGCAGGTTTCGAATGGAACGTGTTTGAATGGTGCGATGAGATAACAGATAGGTGGCTCGCTAAAGGGAGATGTTTACGTCTGCCTGTCTGTTCAATTGCTTTAGTCAAGAGGAACCCTGAATGGTCCCTCAGGACCTCTCTGTAAAGAAGGTGTATGTGTCGTGTCTGTGTGGGGAAATGAAGGAGCGTCCCCCTCCGTATGGGAGGTTTGGTGTAGCAAGCCGAGAGTCCGGGGTAGGGTATAGCCCCGATCTGATATCAGGACTATAGAAGTCCCGAAGTAGGAGTGTCCGGCTACAGTCAGTGGTGTGCTGAATCTATATGACGTCAAGATGAAATGCTAACCAAGTGAGGCCCACTGTGGGAGGTTGGCGATGACGTAAGCTAGGAGGTCAATGGGTTAGAATGGTATAGAGAACAGAAAATGCTATATTAAGCAAACCAGTAATGTTGAGAGGGGTAGATAACAAGAAGTAACTCTGTCACAATACTTTGTAGGTACAAAACTGAATCAAAAGCGAATTGGGAAAGGTGGGACCAAAACAAAAGAGGTTCCCCTCCCTTTCCAATCCAACAATGTTTACTTTCTCTGTCTATCAGGGTGAGCATGGGTACCTTGGCGGGTCTTAGGAAGAAGGGGATTAGAGGATTGGACAAGACAATTAAAATGGGGTAAGAAGGCAGAGTAGACTACCTGTTGGGTAGGTAGTATGGGGGTTAGTATTCATTCTAGAAAAAAAAAATAAAAAAGGGGGGATGGGCGAAGGGCTTCAAGCCTGTAGTGGTACCCTTTGGTGGTAGCCATGTTCTTCCATCAGACCAACATAACACAAAAGAGGCAGCCAAAGGGCAGTGCCACAACTTATATTGAACCATGTCAGGGCGATCTCATCTTAAGTAGGTAAATGGAGCGTCTGCCCCTCTGAGATCCACTCAAACTCCCTCTCAGATGTACGCCCCGTTTTGTGTGTGGGGGAGCTGCCTGCCGCCCCAATGGCGTACCTTGTGAGCTGGAAATGTGAGTGGCGCTTTGGCCCCTATGTAGAGAGTCTAGGGTGGGCCCCAGAATGCTTGGCCCTAGGACAAGACCCCCTCAGAACCGTGAAAACAGAGGCCAATAGGGGGTCGTCGGTCTTCCTACGCCATGTTCAACGTACAAACTATCATAGCGAAGCAAGGTAGACGGGCCCGGGAGGGAGGGGGTTCAGAGAATGAAACATGTATAACCATATAATGAAAAGAGAAACAACATCAACCAGGAGGGAAAGGGAAATTTAAGAGTGAGGCATTTGCGAGGTGTAATTAGGTATAGAGAGGTCAGGTGTGGTGAGGACAGTTGTAATATATAGACAACTTATCTGTCTACACGAAGAGAGTTCCTAGTGGTATCAGTCTCTTCGGGCTCTCCTGTTGTGCGGGGCTTTAGTGGGGCTTGGAGCATAGTGTGGGCCCATTCCTCTGTGGGTGTTCCTCTGTGGGGATGGTGATTGTTGTCTCCGTGCGCCTTGGTCTTGAGCTTCCATCGGGGAAGGTCTGCGGAGCTTGTTGTGAGGTCTGAAGTCAGCAAACCACTCAGGCACTTCGAAGGGTGTGATAGCTAATGTTTCAAAGAATGCGGGGAGGTCTTCTGGGACTCGTAGAAGGGCATGGCGGCCCTGGTGGGAGGCTGACAGAGCAAATGGAAACTTCCATCTGTAGGAGATTTGCCTTTCTTGAAGAACCGTAAGGATGGGTCGCAGGGCCCTGCGGTGTTGTAGAGTAATCTTGGACAGGTCTTGAAAAAGGTGAATCTCCTTTCCTTGAAAGCGGAGTTGGGTTCTATTTCGGGCCTTGCGAAGAATATCTTCTTTTAGTCTAAAGTCAATTATGTGGCAAATGATATCTCTGTGCGGGTCAGTGTCATTTCCTCTTGGGTGAAGTGCCCTATGGATGCGTTCCATAGGTATGGGAGTGGAGGAAGGTCTGTCGAGCAAGTTGTTGAAAATTTCTGAAACTGTCAAGTACAGTTGATCAGGTTCTACTGACTCTTAATCTCAGATTGTGTCGTCTGCCCCGATTATCGAGATCCTCCAGGTGGCGGTGGAGATCTCTGATTTGCAGAGTGTGGGCATCTACTTTCTGTGCTGTGTGATGGATAGCAGAAGAGTGTTGTGTTGTTTTTTCCACTTCAACTAGCCTGCCTGCTATTGATTGAATATCCCCTCTTAGCTCCGATATGGCAGCAGTTAGGGTGCTTATGATGTCTGTAGCAACTGAGTGGAGATCTGTCAAGCTTGGTTGCTGTTGGGGGGATAGGATGATCTGGTCTCTGTTCGGCGGTTGTGAGGGGGGGAGAGCACCCTGGCTGGGTTGGTGCATGTCTGATGAGCCCTGTTGCGAGGGGGGTTAGATCTCTGCGTCTGGAACATCGTGGGTATGCTCTGGCTTAGGCCCTTGCTTGGGTCACGGGGGGAGCGAGATCTAGATGCAGATAAGGAGCGGGAGGACGTGCCCATAATGTTTGTGAAGGGCTCAGAATTAGTTTCTGTCCAGCTTAGCTGATGGACCCCCAAGGTACTGGCTCTGTATTTTAGCCTGCTAGCATGCTTAGGGAAGCCGTTGTAAAATAAAGTCTAATGCCGCAGGGGGGTTAATGGCAATGTGTACTGGTTCTCTGATGTGATTTTATGTGGAAAGCAGCGGTATAGGAAAGGCAGGCAGTATCGCTTGTGTATCCTATGCGTGTCTGCGGGCTTAGGACTCTGGGACCGGCTATGTGGCTGTAGGTTGGTTACCAAGCGTGCTATGCCTGCCTTGCGCTGGAGCCGCTATAGCCCGATTAATAAGTTCAGTCTCCTTACCCTGCCTGCTGGTGTCCTGATCTCTTTCCTTGTGAGCCGTTGACCGGGGTATCGTGCGAACCATTGGTTGGATGTCGGTGTATCGGCCAGGGTCTCAGGATTCGGGCGTCTGTGCGTATCCTATGTGTTCGCTATGACGGACGGAAAGGATATGGCGACGAAAGGTGTATTTTAGTGTAGTCTCTTGGTCATGTGTAACGGTAATTGGGGGGACGCCGTAATCTGAAATAAAATGTTGCCGAAGGGATTCGTACGATCGTCCGATTTTATGTCTCGGTCATGGAACCCCCAGGTAGTCGATTCGACCTGTCTTTGATTAAGACTCGGGAAGTGTTTGTAATACCCGTGCAGGAGGGCGAGGAATAGACGTAGATCTAG
>BLSH010022312.1:804115-814799 GCA_018402905.1 Glandirana rugosa
TGAACTAACACCGACGATCAGGACTTAACAGTCTCGGGTCATTTGGTACAGATATTCTTGTCACCTGACTAATCACCTCCAGGACCTCTTGCCAATATTGTACTATAGCTGGACAGGTCCAAAAGATGTGGAAAAATTTACCAGGTTGATGTGAGCAACGCCAGCACAACTAAGAGTGTGTGCTGAACATCTTGTGGAGCCTGTGTGGTGTAATATGCTCTATGCTAAATCTTATATTGAATCATCTGATCTCTGGTAGAGATCAGGGAGGAAAAGGGGAAATCCCAGATCTCTGTCCAGTCGTCTTCATTCATTCCTGGAATATCTCCCAACCATTTTTGGCGAAGGGAAGACAATTCAGGACTAGCAGCCACAATCAAGTAACCATATAACTGAGAAGTGGGTTTCTGCACAAGTCCTGCACTTGGAGAATGGATTCCAACTCAGAGTAAGAGAGAAAAACCATTTGACCCAGAAATTGACATCTGGAGGCATGAGAGATCTGAAGGTATCTGAAGTAATAATGATCAGGTATATTAAATTTAGACAGGAGAACAGGGAAAGGGGACAACT
Organism: Glandirana rugosa; assembly: GCA_018402905.1. Taxonomy (NCBI): domain Eukaryota; kingdom Metazoa; phylum Chordata; class Amphibia; order Anura; family Ranidae; genus Glandirana; species Glandirana rugosa. The sequence continues at coordinate 804,689 of BLSH010022312.1, forward strand.
CAGAGTTAGTTAAAATATGTTCCAGCTCAATAATTTTATATTTTTCCCAAGCTTGTGGATCAGGAATAGTGAAGAAATGAGGGAGAGTGGGGTTGAGTCACAGGGGGGTATGTGGAGATAAGGTGTTAGAGGGGAGCATCTGCATAGCTGCACTCACCCTCAAGGCCCGGATGGTAGTGTGCATGGAGGGAGTAAGAGGATATGGGGATTTTTCCCCCCTGAATAGCAGAGCCTGTAAGGCCTCCAGGGATTTAGCAATTGCCACCTCCAACACTACAGCAGAGTTTGTGAGGTGAAGCTGCAGTCACCAGTGGGCCGTCACCAGCTGGGATGCCAGGAAATACTTCAAGCAGTCTGGCATAGCTACGCCCCTCTGTCTATAGGCCTTGTGAGAGTTGTGTATTTGTATCTAGGTGGTTTGGAGCCCCATATAAAGGACAAAAAGAGGTGTTTAATTGAATCAAATAAGGTTTGTGGGAGCCATTGAGAGGAATTCCTGAAGATATCTGTGAATTTAGGAAGAACCTTCATCTTGAGGATGTTAATGCATCCAATTAGAGATAGGGGAAGGTTACTCCGTGCCTTCAGTTAAGACTTGATATCAATCAGTACAGGGTCTAGGTTGTCTCTCACATAATCCTTGCTGTGTCTAGAGCTTACAATACCTAAGTAGGTAAATCTGTCAACCCACCGTAATGGGAGGGTAGTGAGGGAGGAGGACCTAGCCCCTTATCCACTGGGAACAGTAGTGACTTGTGCCAATTAACCTGCAGGCCCATGAATGTTGAGAAGCCATCTATGACCTTGAGGGCTCCCTGCAGAGAGGCCCCGGCATTGTTTAAGAATAGTAGCAAGTCATCGGTATATTGAGCCACTCTCTCCTCCAGCCACTCCATGCTGAGGCCGCGAAAGAGAAACTCTGAGGGCTTCAGCAATAGGCTCCATAGCCAGGGCAAAGAGGGCCGGGGAGAGAGGGCAGCCCTACCTGGTGGCCCTCTGCAGTTGAAAGGGGGTGACACAAGACCATTTAACTGTATACCTGCGAATTGGCCTGTATAGAGTGTTTGGATCCAATCTATAAATTTTAGTGGAAATCCCATCCTTCTCATTACCTCTCACAGATACGCCCACTGCACCATATCAAACACCTTTTCCATATCCAGAGTTGCTATCATTCTAGTGCTTTGATTTATGTGAGGGGTGTGTAAAGTATGTTGGAGAACAACCGGTGTATATTAATGTCGGTGAATCTGCCAGGCATGAAGCCTGTTTGCTCTGGGTCTATCAGGGATTTTATGGCTAATAGATTTGCAAGAACCTTTAAGTCACAATTGAGAAGTGCAATAGGCCTGTATGAAGTGCATAATGTTGGATCTTTGTTGGGTTTGGGTATAAGAATAATATGTGCCTCTTTCATAGAGGGGGTAGAGAGTCGCAAAGTAAGCAGGATTTATATAGTACAGCCAGCCTAGGGGTAAGCAGTTATGTATGGGCTCTATAGAATTCTATTTGCAAGCCATCCGGCCCCGGGGCTTTACCTGCCAGGAAGGACTAAATGGCAAGGGCAATTTCCTCAGGAGTGAATCTGCTGCTAGGCGGTTGATTTCAGAGTCTGAGAGCCAGTCCAATGCCAGGGTATCTAAGATGTTAGTCATAGCAGTGGGATCAAAGTTGGGTGGCAGAGAAGTGGTATACAAGGTTATGTAGTACATAAAGAATTCAGCCAAAATGTCTTCCTGAGAAACCATTATATTTCCCTCTGCTGTGAGAATTTTGGGTACTACCATGAGGGGTCTATCCTGTTGGGTCATCAATGCTAAGAATTTGCCATTTTTATCCCCAAACTCAAAGTATTCCTGCCTACGGGTTTGTATGTCAAGTTTAGTGATCTCTTAGACATGAAGATGTAATTTGCGTCTAATGGAAGAGAGATGGTCAACGTTGTCAACAGTAGGAGAGGAAGAGTATTGGGACAAAGCAAACTCAATTTTTGACTGTAATGTGGAAACCAGGTCTTCCTGTTCAGTCCTAACAGTCACCATAACTGATATATATATTGCCCCCTACTATGCGCTTTGAATGCGTCCCAAACCATGTCAGGTGAAGCAGACTCTGCATTATTGTCCCAATATTCAAGTTTTTTAGGGGGGATTTGCTCTTGGAGTGTTTCATGGTTACTTCAATCGGTAATCCAATTTTGAATGTGGCTGAAAAGCATGAGTAAGTTCTATCCTGAGGGTGCAGCCATCTTCACACCTCAGTGAAGCCAACCGCCTGCGCTCAGGTTCCTAGATCATAATTAAAGTTGTTCGGGGGTATCGGCCTGTCTAATTCCTTTGATAATATGGCGTTAAAATCACCCATGAATAAAATTTGCGCAGAACTATGCTGAACTAACCTCTCCAACAATATGTACAGGGGTTGCAATTGGCTGGGGGGAGGTAAATAAACATTCACTATAATATATCTCTGATTCCATATAGTGGTCTCCAGCAGTAAAAATTTTCTATTAGGGTCTGAATGAACAGCGTGCATGGCATACTTTTACTAATTAAAATAGATACCCCACGGAAATAAGTAGAATAAGTAGCATTTCAAAGCCAGCTACTACCTGTGAGGTTTCTTGCAACAGTACTATGTGTGAATTATGCATTTTCAGATACTGAAACAGTAAAGAGCGCTTGTACTTGGAATTGAGCCCCCTAACATTGTAGGATAGAATGGTCAAAGACTCTTTAGTGTTAGTAGCCATAGTGGAATGTCAGGAATGAGAAAATCCAGAGCAGAGCCCCTGTATTACCCATCAGTGAGGTGCCCGTGGGGAGCAGGACCCTTACAAAAAAAAAACAGGTGCCGGGTTTATACCCTTAACTTTTTCAAAAAGAATGGACTCCATGTCTCTTAGGAGTTGTCCATGTGGGGAGTGGTCTCCGTGGATCAAAGTCCAAAGGGAACCCCAACTATACCTGAAGTAACATCTAACAAGAATAAAACAACCAGAAAAAAAGAAAAAGGAGTTTAACATAACCTTGTGCTTCATTGAGTGTGCTCTGCTTTCAAAATATGCAGCACATAACAGGATTATAATCTCCAGGAGGTGCTGCAACATGAAGATTTGTAATCCATTAAGGAGACCAGAGGAGGTCTTAGTGAGAGTCCAGCCAGGTACCCATGGCCACAGGGGGTGTCAAAGTAGCACATGGTTCCACCATCAATGATTCTAAACTTCCTGGGGTACAGGAGGCTGTATTCCAGCCCACACTCCTGAAGGCGTTTACAGATCTACGTGAAGGAACGCCGGTGCTGCTGCACTTCAGGAGAGTAATCCAGGTACAGAGAGATTTTAGCATTGTTATGGGTCAACCTGGGTGTATTTCTGGCTGTCGCCAACATCCTGTCACAATCCGATTGATTCAAAAGCTTGATCAGAAAGGGCCTGGGTGGGGCTCCGGGTATCGGTGGTGTGGTGGAGACCCTGTGTGCCCTTTCCACTGCAAACGTAGGAGGGAGATCAGTAAGGCCTAGCAATGTGGTGAAGAACCCTTCAACAAATTCCGCAGGTTTGGCGCCCTCGGCCCTTTTGGGGAGCCCCACCACCCGCAAATTATTGCATCAGAGCCTGTTCTCCATATCCACGGTCTTGTCTTGCAGGGACTGCACTTGCTTCTGAAGGATCTGCAGCTCTCTGGAGTCAGTGTGGACTGTTTCCTCCACCTGAGATATGCGTGTCTGCACCTCAGACAGCCGGGAGTGGAATTTATCCATATCATGCCTAATAAGGCTGACTTCCGTCGAGACAGAGTCAATTTTGGAGGTCAGAGCCTCCTTGAGTGAGGTAATGGCCGCTATCAGGTCAGCTGAAGAGGGCTCCACGTCTCCCATGCCTGCAGGTGCCATCTGAGTGCCCGCCGATGCTCTGGAGGAGGAGCAGGGTGTAGACCGCATGGTCAAAATGGCCACTGTAGGGGAAGTGTGCACCTGTGGTGGCACCTTCTTACCCGATTTATGTTTTCTAGGCACCACCAAGGAGACCAGAAGCGATGCCAGCCAATGGAGGGTCCACAGAGCAACAGAATTATGTGGTGGAAAGTCCGATCCGCAGAGTCAGGAGAACAGGTAGGATCAATGAGGAGCGGAGCTCAGCTGCAGCACGTCTTCCTTGGTTCACATCCGGCCACGCCCCCTGACTATTTGCATTCTTGCTTCTGTTGTGCTTCCGAGCAACTTCTGATGCTCTCATAGACCTTTGGGGTTATGTCTCCATTCCCTTGCCTCCTGCCCATTCACAACCCAAAGCCTGGTGTTATGTGTTTTGTGAATGGTCAGGAGGAGAGGGGTGCAGAGACAAGTATTGTACATACTATCATTGATTATGGAGAGATTGCAGAGTGTTTTCAGGAAAAGGTACATACTACTGGTTATTTCTGAAAACATCTGTATTTATATCGAGTCAGTGTGTTGTACAATGCTATAACAGATAAAGGAGAGACTATAGAGTGTTTCCATTGAGATTTAGATGCTGCTGATCATTTCATAATGCATTGAGTCACAGATACACTGGGGGGATTTGTGAAGTGTGTGAGACAAGTTCCAGTAAACAATCAACTTGTAACTTTCATCTCTTCCACATAGCTTAGAAAATGAAAATTTAAAAGCTGATTGACTGCACTCCATTTGAGACAAAGTTGAGTTTTTTCAGACACTTTTTTCCTCCACTGTGTTTTTCATATAGCAACTTCACAGAGTGTTTCCAAGATGGCATACCTTTTTATATGTGTTAACAACAACCTTAGTTATTGACTAATTAGATTTTGTTTTTATATCACACTTTAATTTTTTTCTTACAGTTAGGGGGTTGGGATTTCTCTAGAATATTTGCTGGGCTTTTTTTTGAGGGACATAAACCCATTGCAATGATGATTTTTTTTATTAAAAAGCTGGATGGTGTGAGTCCTTTTGCCAAAGTAAAAGTGACCTTGTCAAAATGTTTATGGTTATTTGGCTCCTGTCTAAATTTGCCCTAGTATGTGTATAAACTTTGGATTGTGATCTGGACTATAGGAAGACTGCTGTGCAGCAAAGAGCTACATGTTGAGGATACCACCAGATACCACCAGAGATAAAGAGGGAAGCCTTTGTGTCTGGCTCTGGGACAGAAAATCTCTGCTTATCCAGGACTGGTGAGTGGCTGTCGGTCAACCATACACTGCAACCTAACAGAGGGAAAGACTTTGCAGTTGCAACCATGATCCTAGTTGCCACGTACTTGTATGCGTAGCCCAATTTGCCAAGGGTGGCCTCTTACACAGTTCCAGTTGGAGCACCCTGGATGTTGAGACAAGGTCTGAAGGGGCAAAGGAAAGGCAGAAGTGCCAATATGTAGACACTACGAGCAGGGACTAGGGAGTGCTAGTATCTGACAAGCAGAGGTATAGCTGATGATGCACTGTGGAAATGCAAAATTCAGTTGAAGATGGAGTCAAGTCTCAGACCTGGTCAGGTAATAGCCAAATGGAAAGGATTTGAGTAGGGGAAAAGGCAAAGTCAGGTAGAATTGGGCAGCAAGGTACACACTCCCTACACAAAAGCATAGTCAGTAGTCCAAGCCAATTCCAGTAGAGGAGACAGACAGAAAACATGAGCAGACAAGAACAACCCAACAGCAAGGTAAGAGAGGAAGCTGCAACAGTAACAAGATCAAGATGCATATCATGTAGCTCATCATATCATGCAGATCATTTAGCAAATGGCTAGTGACGAGTTCCAGGTTACTTCTGCCACTTGGTGGCAGTGGACGTGTCTGCGTGCACATGCTTGTGCATGCTCGTGTGAGCAATGCTGTATGTGGTGTTTGTCTTCTATGCTAGAAGAAATGCACACATGCATTTAGTTAGACAGTAGATTCTAGCATGGTGGCACCATTTCTACTAGCACCTCATCCCAGGTTTGTAGTATTCATAAACGTGAATTTTAATAATTTTTATTTATGCTGTAATTTTTCAACTTATTTTTGCACCGCAATAGTCCAATTTTTTCCCCCCTTCCTCATTTCCCCATTTCCCCACCCTCCCTTTTCTCCAATCCCTTTCCCCATTCCACGTTTATTAGTTAGACAGTGTGTCTTAGCCTGATGGCTGGCAACATCCTGATGGCTGCAAAACTAACCTGTTCTTTTTTAGCCAACAATCGGCTTTTATGTGAAAGGGATCTGAGTAGCTTTACAGCAGCCCAATCACTTTTATAGGGCTTGGAAGGAGGCCTCCATGCCATTGGCCGCCATTATTTTTAGGCTCTCCCGGAAGAGCCTGGGACCACTATAAGCAGTCTGACTAGCTGCCTACAAAGGAGATGAAGAAACATCCATTCCCCCATGTATTCTGTGACAAAAGAAGCCAGAAGTGATAAGAATTGAGTTACTTACAGCCAGGGAAACATCTGCTTAAACAGATATTTATTAAATTAAACCTATTTAATTAAACTTGATTAAGCATCCATGGGCACGCTTAGTGGACAAGTTTGGTTCTTTGATATATGTTTTTATTGTGATGTAATCTGACGGTGGTCTGATACATATTTTTTTGCTCTCCGTGGTGTTGCATACCAAAAGCTATTGTCCTGAGTATACTTTAATTTTTTTCTATGGGGTAATTTCTACCATTCAGAGAAAATAAAATACATAGAATTAATTGCCAAATAGACTTTAAAAATTATACTTATACAATATAAAATTCATATACAATGCCGTATTATATGTGACATTAGACAATTTTTGGTTCCAATCTACTAACAAGCTGTAACCGGCCTAAGACTACAGCACTTTATTTACCTACAAGCACCAAGTAATTCCATTGTTTTTTTTCTTTATGTACATCTTTCTAAGCCAATTATTTGAAGTTCATATCATCTGAGTCGTTGGAGGAATGTTTACTTTCCTTTTGGGTGGTTAGTACTCTTTCTGGTCCTCATTTGGGCCGTGGTTCCATCAGCGTGGTAGATTGCCAGATATCATGGATCAGCTTATGACCAAAGTTTTGACAAAATTATTGTATGTATTGTATGTATTGCACTGTACAAATTATCATATTTACATTTATAATTAAATACAATTTTGTTTTTTTTTTATACCTTTCCCACTATCCCCTACTGCTCCTGTCCTGAGGAAGTGACAATTTCTTATCCAAAAAATGCATAGAGCTGATTATAGCATCTCTAAAACTGTTATATGGCAAATGTCAAAAATGCTGTTTTTTAAGTAAACATTGGAATAATAAAATAATTGTAATTTTGAGAAAAATTTTTACTCTGTTTTGCCTTAAAAGGTAAGTTCACCTTTTGAAAAAAAAAATAAATGCACATTTTTTTGCAGGTAAATAATGTGCATTTACTATTTTTTTTCTAAGTAGCCTGCAGAGCATTGCTCATATGGTCATTGTGCAGGCAGGCAGGTACCTGAGAGCAGGAAGAATCAATAAACTACCAGAGTGCTCAGTAGCACCCTCATAGTTCATTGAGAACTACAAGTCAGCAGCTGTAATGGATGATGATTCTTGTAGTCTAGCCATTCAATGGAAACTATGAATGAATGATGTGGCCATGTTGGTGGGGCCCCGCATGACTGTGCTGTTTTCAAATTGTGACAGCAGGTGTGGGGAGAGGATCTCCTGCCCGCTGTCACAGGAAGAGGGGATCAGCCATGCAGGGTGCAGATGTTTAAAACGTATGGAACATACAACATGTTACAAAGGTGAACTTATCCTTTAAAAATCCCTCCATTCTTGCTATCACTTTATTCATAGATCTAGATCAGCCTTGAAATGTGTCTGAACAGAGCTGTGATATTTCCTCCAAAAAAAAAAGTGTTAAATGTGTTAAAAGTTATATTAGCTGCACTTGTTTGAATTATAAATCTTAACCTTTGTTTTACAAAGATGGTAACACAAGAAGGATCTTTACCAGGGTTATGATACATTTTGCAGTGACCTTGCAGAAAAATAGAACTTTTTTACATCATTAAAACTGAATGCGATAACCGGCTAGTCTAGTTGCCATGGAGTTTGGCAGTATAATTGCAATCATTCTCACCTGTCATACTATATTATATATATATGTATATATATATATATATATATATATATATATATATATACATATATATATACATATATATATATTTTTATATATATACACTGAGAAAAATTATAAATGCAACACTTTTGTGTTTGCCCCTATTTATCACGAGCTAAACTTAAAGATCTATGATTTTTTCTATGTACACAAAAGGCCTATTTCTCTCAAATATTGTTCACAAATCTGTCTAAATCTGTATTAGTAATCACTTCTCCTGTGCCGAGATAATCCATCCACCTCACATACCATAACCCCACCGCCACCATGGGCCACTCGATCCACAACGTTGACATCAGCAAACCGTTCACCCACACAACGCTATACACACTGTTTGCCATCTGCCCTGTACAATGAAAACCGGGATTCATCCATGAAGAGAACACCTCTCCAAAGTGCCAGACGCCATCAAATGTGGTTACACATGGTCTGTGGTTGTGAGGCTGGTTGGATGTACTGCCAAATGATCTGAAACGCCTTTGGAGACAGCTGGGTAAAGAAATGAACATTCATTGTTCATTCAATTCAAGGGCTACAGCTCTGGTGGGCATCCCTGCAGTCAGCATGCCAATTGCACGCTCCCTCAAAACTAGAAGCTGAAACACAGAGCAGAGAGGGTAATCTTAGCCAGTGCAGAGTGGCATAGGCTTGATACACTACAAAGCATTAATGGTTACGGAGCCGAGGAGACATTGATGTGGACATCTCAGAGAGAGCTGTTTGGGTATTTTATCTGTTACCATTTGGTGAGTCTCTCCGAATAGGGGGAAACCCCAGTCTCTAATGTGGTGTGGTGATGGTGTGCGGTATACATGAAAGCTTCACCAAAGAATGCACTTATGGACTTTTTATGACTGTTTAATAATATTTTTATGGTTTTTATTTATATTGAAAATTGACATCACCAAGTATGGTGTCAGTAGCGCTGCTATACACATGATATAGGTCCGAGTCCATCAGTTATATAAGTGATTTACTACAAGTTCATTTATTAATAGCAGCAGCTGGAGTCTTTGAGTATTTTGTGCTAAGTATTAAGGTTATATACAAAATCATTTGTTCTTCATTGATTTGAATGGCAGTCTAGTAGCGCTGAATTGCATTTCTATTTGTCCTGTGTGGGTGGTTGTATTTGGTCTAATTTGAATGTATGTATGTATGTAGGAGAGGTAAACTATATCTGAACCTGAACTACCAAAATGCAAACCTGCAGTATGTTTAAATGTTTGCATAACTGGATGTTTAAAATAAGAACATGTTTATGTGAAATCACTTGGCATTTCAACACATCAAGTGCAGGTTGCTTGGTAACATGTGGTGAATACTAGAAGGTGCTAACATGTTTATAAGTATAATGAAATGTTGTGAGAATTTGGTTATGGGTGTTGTTAAATATAAACATTTCTTGAGGGGCGTGGCTTGACGGCACTCGAGTATGGCCGCTTAGCTGAGGAGCTCCGCCGGTCAGGAGATTCAACAACGACGGAACGGCCAGCTACATCACCCCAGATCACCGAGTACTACGTCGCACACATAGCGGAGACACCCGAGAGCGATGGCGGGGAAAAGAAAGGGAGTGGAGCGTCCGCAAAAGCTGACTGAATTCTTCCACAAGCCCGCGCCGCGGCTGAGGCCTGCGCAGGAGGGAGAAGCAGCGGGACAAGGCAGCAACAACTTAGAGGACTGGCCGCCTCGAGGAGTCGATTCGCCGGTATGAGCTCACGGCAGTTCGGTGCGGGGAGTTCTTTACAAATATAAATTGTTGTGGGTATTGGTTTAAGAGTGTTGTAAAGTAATATGAATATTTGTACAATCGTGGAAGATCATAAGTGGTGTACAATGGTTCGTTGGACGTGAACTACACAACTTTACGGTTCACTAAAGTGTATTTGTACAAGAATAAAATTTGTAGGTCAATACGTTTGTAAATTTGTATGACGTCCAAACGTAAAACCATCAAGTCCAAGTCTATATCAAATGGAGAGGA
>BLSH010022312.1:856193-869949 GCA_018402905.1 Glandirana rugosa
AGCTCCAAACGTCATATCGGATATTGTCCGATTTAATAGGCCTTATAACCTGAGACTCGGACACTCAGGCCATGACAAGCTGCCAAGGAAACTTATACCGATGGACACGACAATCTAACTCCCCCCCATCCCCCGGTTCGGTTTGACCTCCGACAAGGTACTGCAGTGGGGGATCCTCTCCGACTATGCTGACTCCTTGTCACCACACTCAACTATAGCACAAGCCCCAAGGGTAACCTCAGGGGTAACAATCCGACTTTCCAAATGTTTAACCGCTCTATGTTTTTGGTTATAATGTGTATCGGATGTTGACACTGTTTCCTATCTTATGCCTGAAATACCTTTGTACTTGTTCTTCGTGAAAACCCAATAAAACCTTTTAAAATAAAAAAAAAAAAAAAAAAAACATATGTGAATAATGGTTTACCATACAATAACTTATGCATAGATTAGATTATACCTATATGAATAATAATTAATTAATAAATGTATGTAGGCAACAAAAAAAAACATATCTATATGTACGTGTATACACACACATACATTCGTAGTATATATGAAACAATAATCATAAAAATAAATCAATCAGTATATATTTATAATAAGAAATAAATTACCATCTTATAGTGATACCACATGTGGCAGGTGAATGGGTCTATATATGTACATACTATATGGTACTTACTCAGGATGTGAAAGTAAATGAGATAACCCCCCATTAAACCTTATGTCTGAACTCCATTAGAGACCATAAGGGTCCCCTGTAAAGTAATTAGAAAATAAGCATCAGGAGAGGAAAAGAAAGTAGGGAAAAAGAAGGTAAATCTGTGAAAAATACGCACATGGTAATGACAATGATAGATCATTAATAATTATGTACAGAAGAGGAAAGACAATATCTGGTGAAGTATCAAAATGTATATATAGCTCCATAAGAGGTCAGGTTGGATATTTACAACAATGTATGTACCTCAATCTCTTAATTGAATCCCCCAGGGGTAAGGGTGTTCAGGGAATGAATCCAATATGTTTCACACTGACATTTGGCAGCAGGAAACGTGCTGGGAATGGCCTCAATGACCCATCCTTTGAATATTATGGTAGATTATTTTATGGTACTCAAGGAAGTGCCTGAGGATGCTATGCTTGTCACAGCCCTCTTCTATGAATCGCCTGTGTTCCCCGAACCACTTACACAGGGTTCTGATGGTTCTACCCACATAAAACAGCCCGCATAGGCATGTCAAGCAGTCTACCACATACTTAGTTGAGCAGTTGTAGAAGTCTTTGATGGTATAGGTCTTTCCTTTCACTGTAAAACATTTTTTGCCGTGTTGGACAAATTGGCATGTTTTTTCTTGCACTGATATATGCCAATAATGGGAATTACAGTGGTAGGTCCTTTTTCCATATCAAGGGAGCTTCTTATTATTTTACCTTGGGGTAATTGGTAAGAGATGTATGTAAGAAAGGGTCCTCAAGTAGTGTGGACCAGTGTTTCTGTAAGATGCTCTCCATCCTCTTGAATTGGGCATGGAATTGGGTAGTGAAATGAACAGGTTATGCAGAATTGGATGTGACCAAATCTTTGGGGCCATGGGGATGATTGTGAAGGTAGTATTGGAAGGCTTCTTGGATGAGGGGGACTGGATATCCCTTGTCCAGAATACCTTAAGGCTGGATTCACACCACTGCGGTGCGAATTCCAGCCTGTTTGCTGCTGAGAAAGGACGGAGCCATGAGCAGGGGGAAAGATCCCCATTCAGTGCTGAACACATCTCCGTGTTAGATGCCTTCCCATTAAACTTAATAAGCTGGGAATTCGCAATCCATTGCACAGAAAACTCAAACGTTTTATGTGCAATGCGGAGTGTGAATGCACCGCACCTATGTGAACCTGACACATTGAAAACAATGTGTTTTCAAGTGTCATGGGAATTGGATGCGGTGTAAGCCGCATCCAATTCGCATAGGTGTGAACCCAGCATTATTGTTCCAATCACACAAACAGGAAATTACATTTTCTGTCATTTCATTTTTGTCATTCTGTCATTTCTACCCTCTGTGTACAAAACACCTCCAGGTAGCCATATTGCATTGCATTTTACAGAAAACTAAGGTGCTGCAGATTGAAAAGGAAAGGTAATATTTAAAAACATCCAATTACAATATGACTTGAGTCACAATTGTAAACACTATATTTTGTTTCTATTTGCTATTTTTTTTCCCACTAAAGTGGAGTTACCCTTTAAGCAATACTGCTTGGTCACTTAAGCCTTGTACACACGGTTCGACGGTCGTACGACCGAACGGACCAAATCGTATGTTGGTTGGCTGTTGTATCTAGCATACTGACATGCACTACACGATCGTACGACCAAGCCGAACGTAGTGTCGTGTTATGAACGTATAAAGAGAAAGTTCAGGTGCATGTAATTAGTGTCCGGCCGTTCCTGACTACTGAGCATGCATGTTTTGCACAATACAACTTGTTGGACCAACTTCTCTGTACACACAATACAACGGTCCTAAGACCGCTTGTTGGTACTACCAAGTTTTCTAGTCTGCTTATACAACTTCTGGTGTACGACCGTCGTACGTCAGCTGTTCTAATCGCGCGTAATAACGATCGATTTCGCATACAATGGTGGTTCGTACGACCTGTTGTATACGACCGTCGAACCGTGTGTACGAGGCCTTACTTACTACCTGTTTGTGATTAGACAGTGAAGGAGCAGCAGAATCATCCCTTTTATCTTGCCTCCTGTCAGCACGACCAGAGCAGAGCCTACATTTCTCTTAATTCTGGTCCTCTTGCTCACAGTTTTAGCTCTTCTATTTTGGGGAATATAATTAGAATTCATTTACATATACCATTTTCATTCAAAAATAAATTTGATGTTTGATGAATATGTAACTGACTTAATTGATGTATTTGTATAGATGCCTGGAGTTCAGCTATGAATATAGTTAGTGAATAGCTATTTACATTTCTATACTGTAGCTTTGTTGTAGCTGTACTGGCAGCCACTTAAAAGAAATCTGTCATGAAGCTGAATACCTTGAGTACATGATAAGCCTTGCAGGGAAGCAGTCATTCTGACTTCTTGCAGTTTAATAGCTTGGGGATAGCAAATGCATACCTATTCTGCTTCAATGTATATGACATTAATACCCTAGAACTATCATGCAGCCTGGGGAATGAATTGTGATGGCCACATCTATTGGTTCCTTCCTGTGTAGACGCTTTGTTTTGTGACAGATTATCTTAAAATTCCAATCTAGATAACCACCAAGGTTAAAAACCATATGATGTATAAAATAGTATGGTTCATTTTTTTCTTTTTCTTTTTAAAGCTTTCCTCCTTTTTCATAAAAGGGTACGTGTTTTACAATGATCTTTTTTAAATACCCCAAATAACTTTTCATGTGTTTGAATTAAATGAAGACAAATAAATCCTCATAGAGCACCCAAGTGGCAAGAAGCAAACAAAGGGTATACAGTGTGTGAAATAATAGCAGTAATTGGACTTTTTTATATGCTGAGGTCCTAGTTTTCATGTACCTGCTATTTCTGTTGAGTCCTAAGATTACCTGAAGCTTGCTTGTGAAAGTTAATTACCCGGATCACCTGTGGCTCTTCTCCTGTGGAGTAATTATTCCACACTCTCTCTGTCCCAGATTATTTGGTTCATCGCCAATAATTCTGTTCTTCAAACCTTTTTCTCTACAAAGTTATTTTCATTTGCCAGCCCTCCAGTATATTCAGTATTTTTTTTCTAAAACATTATTAGGGAAAATAAACGCTTTTACAAGGTGCATATTATCAGTATTTACTACATAGTGTACGTAGGAGTCATTTTTGATGTGACATTGACATTTTATACTTGTTTGTTATGGCATATTTGCATGATGGTATGTAATATTTTGCACAATAGTATTTCTGTTAGGGCTCATTTACATTAGTAGTTTGGGGGGGGGGGCGGGGTTACTGACCCTCAAACCTTTCTCATTTAGCTGTAAAGGAAAAGGAGGGGAAAGTACATATTCTTCTCACCGTGACACCTGTCACATGTGGCCCATTCAACCACCCATTCAACCATTGCTAGTGCAGGGTTCAAGGGTTTAAAGCAGGCAGTGAGGAGGCAATACGATGCCTTGACACCACACCACCTGTCAAATGCTCTGAAGACCAATCTGAATGCGGATTGCTCTTCAGTAAGCCCTTCTATATTTTTATATTTTCCCTTGAATATTAATCTGAATGTCTAATAATGCAGCTGTCATTCTTGCCGAGAGAGAAGGCCTAGTACTTCCTTCTTATAATAGTCCTTATCTACATGACTCAATTCCACCACAGATCCAATAAAAATAATCTCCTTTAGCCTAGATTAACACATATGCGATGAGGGAAATGCAGCATTTCATTAGTGTTAATTTGTAATTGCACTGTGTTTGAGATCTGTTGCGGGCATAAATATAAAGTTAATGGCACCCCAAACGAATCACAAAGGCAGTTTGCATGGTACAAAATGACCTGTTGTGTTGCGGCTCCAAAAAAGGTGCCTGTGCTTCTTTGGTGCGATGTGGTGAAATTTGAGCCCATTCAAAATTAATGGGTTCAAATCGCACCACACTCATATGAATTGCACAGTAATGCGGTGTGGATCCTGTGCAATTTACTTAGGATAGTGGAACAAGAAGTGCAAAACATTCCTTTATGCCTCAGGCCAACTGTACATCCAGAACGTTCACATGGCCTTTGTCTTCCTGTCAATATTTAATGGACCTTTTCAGAAGCTGAATGCAAGTCTATGGACGGGCTGAAGCTAGTCCATTTAATGTACATCCTCCTCCCAATGAGCACATTTAGCCCTGAAAAAAAATTGAAAATGATTTCATAATTTTCCATTTTTCTGGACCGAACCATAATGGATCAGAGGTAGTTTGATATAAAAGGATGGCAAACCCATTTACAGCCAGCCACCCATAGAGCCATCACGAGTCGACCAACATCCACTGTCAAAATGCAGACAAAAAATGACAGACACAAATATCTCAAAAGAGAAAAACATCCTGTTCAGCTCCAATTCCTCAGGGAATCCTCACTGAATGGAGCAGGCAAAGCCATCTGAAAGAACCCTAACGGAGATACAGCATATTATTATCGAGCCATTTATTCCATATGGATATTTCAAGTTGGTTTGCCATCATCAGTGCACTGTATGCAAACCATGGCTTCTATGAAGTAGGACTTATGGACTGACAAGATAGTACAACTAGACAGCTTATAGTGGACTACTTAATCAATGTGAAGCGCAGTATAGCCTTTCTAGAACAAAAGATATCAGAATACCTTTTCCAGATGGAAAAATAAAGGAGTTTCTCTTTATTTTAACTGCTTTATCGCCCACTCTCTATAACCTGTCATGTTGTAACATAATGCTTAGAGAACAACAGTTACAGGAAAAATGATGTTCTGTTTCAAATGCCAATACATGCAATGATGTACCTCCTTAGACTCAGACCAATACATTCAATGATGTACCTCCTTAGACCCGGACCAATACATGAAATGATGCACCTCCTTAGATCCAGACCAATACATGCAATGATGTACCACCTTAGACCCTATCTGTGCAGATGCTATGAACACTGACTGGGCACCATTAATGGGCAGCTTAACAAAACTGACATAGAAATTGAATTCAACACATTCTACTTCAGATATTTACTGTACAAAGGATGTTTTTTAATATTTTTTAGTGAAAGATGACAGTGATGTTGTACACTATGTCCCTGAGATATTTACCATTGACTAAGGAAACATGGAAGAAGCAGAAAGGCCTTGGCTACAGTAGTTCAGAACAATAAGTAAACAATGCAGTGACACTGGTATAACAAGTGTTTAAAACAAATTGGCCTGACCAGTGTTTTGCATGAAATACTGTATGTGTTCTCAAAGGCATTGCAGAATGCAAATTGCCACTGGTGGGTTGGTATGTATCGCCATCTCTTTTCCATTTCATTAGATGGTGTAGTGTTAACCATGATAGCTAGAACTGATCCTGCATTTGTTAATAAATATTAACATTCTTTGATGGATAGCAAAAAAAAAAGAGTTTCAACAATTCAAGCTTTACAAGTTTAACCACTTGACCACTGGGCACTTAAACCCCCTTAACAACCAGACCAATGATATGATGAATGATAATTACTCAGTCGTGCAACACTGTACCCATATGAAATTTTTGTCCTTTTTTTCCACACAAATAGAGCTTTCTTTTGGTGGTATTTAATCATCGCTGGGTTTTTTATTTTTTGTGCTATAATTACAAAAAGACCAAAAATTTTGTAAAAAATGCATTTTTCTTTGTTTCTGTTATAAAACTTTGCAAATTAGTAATTTGTCTTCATACATTTTGGCCAAACTTTATACTGCTACATATCTTTGGTAAAAAAAAGTGTATATTATTTGGTCTTTGTGAAGGTTATAGAGTCTACAAGCTATGGTGCCAATCACTGAATATTGATCACACCTGATGTACTGATAGCCTATCACATTTCTTGAGACCCTAACAAGCCAGGAAAGTACAAATACCCCCCAAATGACCTCTTTTTGGAAAGTAGACATTCCAAGGTATTTAGTAAGAGGCATGGTTAGATTTTTTAAGTTGTAATTTTTTTCCCACAATTCTTTGCAAAATGAAGATTTTTTTTCACAAAATTGTCATATATTAACAGGTTATTTCTCACACCCAGCATACGCATACCACAAATTACACCCCAAAACACATTCTACTACTCCTCCTGAGTATGACAATACCACATTTGTGAGACTTTTACACAGCCTGGCCACATACAGAGGCCCAACATGCAGGGAAAACCATCAGGCATTCTAGGAGCTTAAATTACACATATAATTTCTTGACTACCTCTTGCACTTTTGAAGGTCCTGGAGCACCAGGACAATGGAAACGCCCAAAAAATTACCCATATTGGAAAGTAAACACACCAACGTATATTCTAGGAGGCATAATGAGTCTTTTGAACATGTCATTTTTTCCACAAGTTTTTGGAAAATGTGGAAAGAAAATGAAAACACAATTTTTTTGCACAAAGTTGTCCATTTATCCAATATTTCTAACACACAGCATGTACCTTGCAAATATTACACCCCAAAATATATTCTGCTACTCCTTCCAAGTATGGCGATAGCACATGTGTGACACTTTTACACAGCCTGGCCACATACAGAGGCCCAACATGCTGGAAGCACCGTCAGGTGTTATAGGGGCATACATTTCAAATCTAATTTGACTACCTTTTACACTATTGTGAGGCAATGTGGTGGCATGGATAGGCACTGTAGTGGCACAGATGGGCAGTGTAGTGGCACGGATGGGCACTGTAGTGGCACAGATGGGCATTGTAGTGGCACAGATGGGCACTGTAGTGGCCTGGATGTGTCACGGATGAGAACTGATGTGGTATGCATGAGCATGAATGAGGCACAAGTGAGCCATGGATGGGGATGGATGAGCCATGGATGGGGATGACTGCACATGGATGGGCATGACTGAGCACAGATTGGGATGACTGAGCACGGATGGGGATGACTGAGCACGGATGGAGATGACTGAGCATGGATGGGGATGACTGAGCACGGATGGGAATGGATGAGCATGGATGGGAATGGATGAGCACGGATGGGGATGACTGAACACGGATGGGGATGACTGAACACGGATGAGGATGACTGAGCATGGATGGGGATGGATGAGCATGGGTGGGGATGACGGAGCATGGATGGGATGACTGAGCATGAATGGGGGTGACTGAGCGCGAATGCGTATGGATGAGTATGGATGGGGATGACTGAGCACAGATAGGGATTAATGAGCACGGATGGGGATGACTGAGCACGGATGGGTGGGTGAGCATGGCTGGGTGGGTAAGCATGGATGGATGGATGGGTGAGCATGGATGGATGGATGGGTGAGCACGGCTGGGTGAGTAAGCATGGATGGATGGCTGGGTGAGCATGGATGGATGGCTGGGTGAGCATGGATGGGTGGATGAGCATGCATGGCTGTATGGGTGAGCATGGCTGGGTGAGGATGGCTGGATGGGTGAGCATGGTTGGGTGATAATGGATGGATAGGTGAGCATGGATGGGTGGCTGGGTGGGTGAGCATGGATGGGTGAGAATGGCTGGGTGGGTGAGCATGGATGGCTGCCTGGATGAGGATGCCTGGCTGGGTGAGGCTGGATGGATGGATGGTGGGGGTGCAGCCTGTCACATAGCAGCTCTGTGGGCACTACGCATCCTGCCCACAGCGCTGCAGCATCTCCTCCCTCCCCCTCTCATCTCACACTGCACTGATCGGTGAGGAGAGGGGAGAGAAAAGCCGGCACTTCCGCCAGCTTGTTTACATGTGATCGCTCCGTCATCCGACGGAGCGATCACGTGGTAAAAGGCCCGCTGTGAGCATCCATTCACCGCGATCCGTGAAGCGCCTGGTCCCCTGGACCCGGTAGTCATGGACGTTTCCGGTTGCGTGCTCCAGGGGGCGTGTGGGAAGTGTGTTCATGGGAGGAATTCATAGTATGCCCTCCCAGAGTTAAGCAACCGCCCTGTAGCCGCCATTTGACTATAGGGTGGTTGTTAACAGGTTAAAGCCTTTGTTAACCCAAAAAAAAAAAAAATGCTGCTCGTATCTCTTTAATGTGCAATTATCAGCATGTTGTGCTTTTGCTTTTTAAATTATCCCTCTGTATCCCCTAAAATATCTGTTTGATAATACCAGGTCATGATTTCCTCCCTGAGTGCTGACTCCCCTTGTATATGGCTTATCCTGAGAGCTCGTAGTCTATGCAGTCTATGTCACTCCCAGCTCTCCTATCTCCTGTGTACCTGTCTTCAACTCCCCCCTCCTCCCCCCTCCATCTTCCTCTCATAGCTTCTCCTCTCTGCTCTCATAATTAACTCTAAAAGCTCCCATCCTTCTGTATTAGCAGAAGTTCACCCGGTGTCTGTGTTATATCAGAAATATTCTTATCTATATAGATAACACAGCACGGCTCTGTCTCTCCAGCTGAAGTCAGCAGCAGTGCTCCGCCCCTCCCTCAGGACTTCTGAGCTGAGAGAGAAAAGCATAAAAAAGACAACTGATCCTAGTAAGAAGGTGTGTTATCTATATAGAGAAGTACTGTATATATATGTTATAACACAGACACAGGGCAACTTCTTGTTATAATACAGAGCAGATGGGAACTTTTTATAAAGTGGCTTAACAAACACTTTGAGTGAACTTATAAGGGTAGACTATGAGATCCACTGTTTGTATAGGATGTGTACAACCCAGGTTAACCATGAAAAGTGTTTTACAGTAAATTCAATAAAAGAACTCCATTGGACCTATTTCAACATCAAGTTTTTCAAGCAAAAGCTTTGGTCTATCCTGAAGCTGTACGCAATTTAATGCAAAAAGAATTTAGAAATCTAAGGTGATTGAAATCTCAACACAATTTAATTCCTACACCTGCTGACAAGAGGAGAAATATAAAAAGCCTTTCAGTAAAGAAATATAGTAATCATTGGTTGAGCTAAGGGATAGTTGAACATGCAAACCATTTTATTCTAATTCTACCAGTAGATACCAAGTACTGCTAGTTTCCAAGGAAACCAGTGTGGTATTGTATACCTAAAGTACATAAGGATCTAATAAATACATCAAAAGCCCATATGTCCATGTGTATAATCAATTTACATTTCTGCATTATATGAACTGCTGCATGAGATTCTTGTTAAAGAAATTAACTCCAATGTATCGGTCATAAAATACTGGACAATTTAAAGTGATTGTAAAGGCTTAATCTTTGATTAAGTCCCGTGTGACATCATCAACCAAGACATGCTGGGTCAATGATGTCACAAGGGGTGGAGCCACCAGTGACATCACCTGTTGACCCCGTCCTTAGTTTATTTAGCGGTGGGTGAGAAACGCAGCTGTGAGTTGGTGGGAGCAAAGCATTGGGTGCAGACCATTTTTTTTCCACGCGGGTCAGCGGGCGGCATTCCCTGTGATTGATGCTGGTTTTACTTCAGAGTGCATTTATTTTGTTTTTTCCTTTTTTTAAATAAAGGGCTTGTCAAAAACTGTCTCTGCGTTTTTATTTACTTTGGACTTTTTTTGGTGAATGAGTAGGGGTACCTCCTACCCATTCACATAGGGGGCTGAGACCTGAGGGTCCCCTTGTTAAAGAGGGCTTCCAGATTCAGATAAATCACCTCCACTTCCCCACAACCACTTGGCCAGGGTTATGGAGAAAAGGCATTTGTCCTTATCAACATGGAGACAAGGTGCTTTGGAGGGGAACTCATGTTGAGGGCATGTGGCCTGGTATGGTTCAGTACAGGAAGGGGCATTCGCTCTGTCCCCCTTTCCTGGTTTGCCGGGCTGCACGCTCAGATAAGGGCCTGGTATGGATTGGAGGGGGCCCACAACATTTTTTAATGCTGGCTTTTCTATTGTTTACATTCTGCTGTCAGTGGGGAATCCCATTGACAGCAGATGAGTCATGGTTATTAAGGACATGGAGGGTGCCTGCTCCTTAACAACCTGCTATTCACTGGCTGCTAAGAACAGCAGCAGGTGCCAGCATTAAAATACCGCAAGTTTTTACTACTAAACACCGCATCACTTCAAGAAATGCTTGCTGTATTTTAGTAGCTTTTTTTAGGGAATTGCAAAAAAAAAATGTGAAAAATGCAATGAACTATTTTATTGCAGATATTTTTTCATGAATTGAGCCCAATATTTCCAACTCAAAATATGTAATTTACTAACTTCTACTATAATTGTACTTAGTTTCTAAAGTTGGGAACAACATTAAAACGGGATCTCAGTGACCTGCACATTTTTTTTTTTAATTCAACTTTATTTTCCATTGTTTCCAATAAACGAATAATAATATAATAATAGTTATATTTTTTGTCTATTGGAAAAAAAATGGAAAATATAGACCTGCACATTTTTAATGAGTAAAAATTACATAAGCTTATTAGGGCAGTAAAAGTAGTAGTAAAGTAATTTTGTTTACAATCTACTGACAAGCAGGGTTTCTATAACAGAAAAGACCCTAGTGGTTTCTTATTTCATAAATGATCCCCCTTCCTTTCAGCGGGTAATGTGAGCTGAACCGCACATGGGCACACTGGGTAAAGATGGATCCACTGGAAAAGCCATGACAGCTCTGTGCTAGAGAGCTCGGTTTGCAGGTAAGTCCGTCATAATGTGGTAGTATACAGTGCACACTAGTATATTATGAGCGCTGTGGTAGTTCTTTGAGTCTTCCTGTCAGATTGCATCAGCTTTCTTGCACGAGGTATGAGCAAGTCAATAAACTGACAGATCTGCAGGAGACCTGCATGGCATCAGTGATCTGCTGATTGCTGGTTCAATGCTTTACAGGCTCCCAAAACAAAAAATAATAAATGCACATTTTTTACCTTACATTTATTATTTTTTTGTCAAAAGGTGAACTTATCTTTAACAGAGAGTTGAGCAAGAACAGGCTTGCAGCACTCTTATAACCATAAAAATAGAGGAGATGCAGTCTACAATTAACAAAAGGGGAATGCTAGAATGTGTAATGTTTTCATGTTTTGGTAAAATATTTTTTTCTCTGTCACTTTCACTTGTTGCTGTCCATCTCACAAAAATCTTTACCAAAAACTCACACAGACCACAAACAATATCATTGCTGATGCCAATTTAAAATGAGTCACACTTTTGTATGTTTTTTTATTATTTCCAAATGATCCTAATTTGAGCCCAAAAATGTGATATGTGTACCAACATCAGAAATAAAAATGTAATTCCCAAAAATCAGAGGGTAACATCACTATTCTACACTCACACACCAAGAACCACCAAATATCACAGAATACATAAAGAAGAATAACTCCTGACGAATGTAATTCCACCACCTATATGTCCAAAGAAATGCAGTATCTGTGTATTTATGTGTAGGAGGGTTCCACATCTCAGTGGCTCACAGGCTAGCACTTCTGCCTAGCAGCACTGAGGTTCTGGTTTTGAATTCCAAACAATTCATGTAGAGGAGTTATCTGATCTCCCTATGTTGTTAAACATAACCCCTGGCTTAGGGCTTTGTCTAAATGTAGTATTTATGTGTAGGAGGGTTCCACCACCATTGTAAATTGTGCCATATGTTTTCCATGGGTAATGACTCTAATCAGCCTTAACATTTCCCCACAGCACTAATTTCAGCCTCTTACCAAGCTAAAATCCACAAAATGACAGCCGTTTAGCTCTCAGCATGCTGACAGTAATCAGCCATAACCAGCATTCAAAACAGATGGCATATGCCAGAAACAGATTGTTCATTGGCTCTCTGGCCTTCCACAGTTCATCTGCATTGATTAACTTCTTGTATCCCTAGGACATAGGACTGTTTTACACCACAGAGATGCAGCCTAAAACATGTGGCAGCACAGTGGCTCACAAGCTAGCACTTCTGCCTAGCAGCACTGAGTTTCTGGGTTGGAATCCCAATCCTGCTACCTGACTAGAGGTTTGTATGTTGTGGTGTTAAAGTTTATTTTTCACCAGTGCTTACATTTTTGATGGTTTCACATAATGGAACCCCAAGAAATCACATTATAAATCAAGCAAGTGTGGGTTTGCACCAAATCTAGAACTGGGGTGTTTTTGCCCAGATATGTATGTATAAGTCTGGTGTGATGCTGCCCACACATTTTAATGTTGTATGCTTATGATGAATAACGAATGCGCTTTGACACCAATTTGTGTGATGCACCCTTCACAAAGTTGTCATTTCATGTTTTGAACCCTTCACATGCCCAACAACATGCCCAACAATGTACAAGTTTGATTTGGAGATTTTTGGTATCACTGATCATGGCCAGAGCCTACGAATTTTGTTATTTGTAGGTTTTCCCTGCATAGATATATCTGCTGAGGCATTT
The DNA here is from genome assembly GCA_018402905.1 of Glandirana rugosa. Classification (NCBI taxonomy): domain Eukaryota; kingdom Metazoa; phylum Chordata; class Amphibia; order Anura; family Ranidae; genus Glandirana; species Glandirana rugosa. The sequence continues at coordinate 869,212 of BLSH010022312.1, forward strand.
TTTCATTTGTAAATAGTATGTATTTCTAATGAACAGGTGTGAGCACTTGAGGCCAACTCAAGAGACAGAATCATTTACACTGGTGGGTGTGTCCTTTACTGGGTAGGAGGAAGTGTGCTATCAAGTTTAGCTACGTTATTTAAAGCCCAGCATTTGTGGCGGGTGTTTGGCCTAAGAACAGACCTGAATTTTAATTTGCAGAGTGTATATTGGGTTACAAATAGAGTTGAGCGAACTTCTGGAAGTCCGGGTTCTGCTGGTTCGGCCGAACTTCGGGACAAAGTCCGGGTTTGGGTCCAGACAGAACCCAAACTTTGTCCCGGACCCCGAACCCCATTGAAATCAATGGGGACCCAAGCTTTTAGGCTCAAAAATGGCTGTAAAAAAGTCCTGGAAAGTCCTAGAGGTCTGCAAAAGGAAGGAAATGGGGGTAAGGGTGGGACAAGTGCCCTACAAAGAAATGGGGACAGGGAAATAACTAAAAGCATTTTTTTAAAAATAATTTCATTAACAAAATCAAAAATGGAGGTGGATGTGGACCATCTTAAAACTGTGTCTGAAAAGTATTAATTAACGGTAGAAGCCATATCACTGTTCTAAAATCATCTTCAAACTGTGTCAAAGTCTGGAGATCCTGAAAGGTCCTGAAAAAATGTCGGTAAAAACTCGGATTTTCGAACCCAGGGGTAACTAAAGTTACCCCAAGCCCCAGGCCCTGTTTCAAACCCAAGACAGACC
>BLSH010022312.1:985335-1001601 GCA_018402905.1 Glandirana rugosa
CCGAGGATTGCTCCTGTTGCCTCCTCCTCCTACTGCACTTCCTCCTCCTCGGCCACCCACTCATCCGCTCAGCGTAACACCTTCACCACCAACATCAGCACATCCAGGGGGAAACGACAGCAGGCTGTTTTAAAACTGATATGTTTGGGGTATAAACCCCACACTGCGCAGGAGCTGTGGAGTGGTTGTTGCCACTGAGCCTCAAGCCCAGCCTGGTGGTGTGCGACAATGGCCGAAATCTCGTAGCGGCTCTGGGCCGAGCCGGTTTGATGCACATCCCTTGCCTAGTGCATGTGCCGAATTTGGTGGTACAGAATTTTTAAAAAATCTACCTGAATATGTCAGAGCTGCTGCATAAAGTGCGGGCCGTCTGTGCATACGTTCGGCGTTCTCACCCTGCTGCTGCTCGCCTGTCTGCGCTGCAGCGGAACTTCGGCCTTCCCGCTCACCGCCTCATATGCGACGTGCCCACAAGGTGGAACTCCACCTTGCACATGCTGGAGAGACTGTGCGAGCAGCAGCAGGCAATAGTGGAGTTTCAGCTGCAGCACGCACGGGTCAGTCGCTCTGCGGAACAGCAACACTTCACCACCAATGAGTGGGCCTCCATGTGAGACCTGTGTAGCGTATTGCGGTCTTTTGAGTACTCCACCAACATGGCCAGTGCCAATGACGCTGTCCTCAGCATTTCTATACCACTTCTATGTCTCCTTGAAAAAACACTTCGGGCCATGATGGAAGAGGATGTGACACAGGAGGATGAGGAGGAGGAGGAGGAAGAGGGGTCATTTCCATGGTTATCAGGCCAGTCATTTGCAAGTGGCTCGGAGGGTGGGTTCCTGCACCAACATAGGCCAGGTCAAAAATATTCAAGCCAGGGCACAGTTCTGGAGGACGAGGAGGACGAGGAAGATGAGGAGGAGGAGGAGGAATTCAGCAGGGTGGCACCCAACGCAGCTCGTGGGCATCACTGGAGCGTGGCTGGGGAGATACAGAGGACACAGATGATATATCTCCCACAAAGGACAGCTTGTCTTTGCCTCTGGGCAGCCTGGCACACATGGCCGACTACATGCTGCAGTGCCTGCTCAACGACAGCCGAGTTGCCCACATTGTAACTTCTTCTGATTACTGGGGCGCCACCCTGCTGGATCCCCGTTACAAGGACAATGTGCCGTCCTTAATTCCCTCACTGGAGCGTGAGAGGAAGATGCGCGACTACAAGCGCACACTGGTAGAGGCGCTACTGAGGGCATTCCTAAATGACACCGGGGGCTCAGCGGAAGCACAAGGCAAAGGCAGAGGAGGAGGAGGAAGAGGCCACCAATGCAGCTGTGCCACCGCCAGCACCTCAGAAGACAGGGTTAGCATGGCCGAAATGTGGCAAAGCTTTGTCAGCAGCCCACCACAACAAACAGCACCACCAGCCGATAGACAACGTCTTAGCAGGAGGCAGCATTTCAGCAACATGGTGCAAGAGTATGTGTGCACACGCCTACACGTACTGACTTATGGGTCTGCCCCATTCAACTTCTGGGTCTCCAAATTAGCCACATGGCCTGAGCTTGCCGTTTATGCCTTGGAGGTGCTGGCCTGCCCTGCAGCCAGTGTATTTTCGGAACATGTGTTTAGCACGGCAGGGGGCGTTATCACAGACAAGCGAAGCCGTTTGTCCACAGCCAACGTGAACAAGCTAACCTTTATTAAAATGAATCAGGCATGGATCCCACAAGACTTGTCTGTACCTTGTGCAGAATAAACATTTAGACTGGACTCACACAGCCATTCATATACTTTTTTTTTGAATAGGCCTCAATATTTTGGGGGCTACCCCAATTATAAACAAACAAAAAAAAAATACCATGTTGGCTACCTCCTTCTCCTCCTCGACAACTGCCACTTCCACCTACACTGCCATGGTCACGGCCTAGTCAACCTCTAGGCTCCTACTCCACATCCACCCCCCTTCCCATTTTTTTATTTGATTTTAATTTATTTTCCCTATCCCCATTTTTTTGTAGGGCACTTGCCCTACTCTTACCCCCATTTTACTTCCTTTTGCAGCCCTCTAGCACTTGCCAGGACATTGTTACAGCCATTTTTGTGCCTAAAAGTTTGGGTCCCCATTGACTTTAATGGGGTTCAGTGTCCGGGATAACGTTCGGGCAACTTTCGGTGCCGAACTCAGACTTTTTCCCAAAGTTCGTACGGACCCTCCGAACCCGAAAGTCCAGGTGTTCGCTCAACTCTACTCTTGACAAAAAGCCTCCAGTTCCTGAAAATTCTTGGGCTGTCTTGCATGAACTGCACGATTGAGATCTCCCCAGAGTGGCTCCATGATATTGAGGTCAGGAGACTAGGATGGCCACTCCAGAACCTTCACTTTATTCTGCTGTAGCCAATAACAGGTCGACTTGACCTTGTGTTTTGGATCATTGTCATGTTGGATTGTTCAAGTATGTCTCATGCGCAGCTTCCTCGCTGATGAATGCAAATGTTCCTGCATTATTTTTTGATAACAGACTGCATTAATCTTGCCATCAATTTTGACCAAATTTCCTGGGCCTTTGTAGCTCACACATCCCCAAAACATCAGCGATCCACCTCCGTGTTTCACAGGCCTTGTTGACTCCTCTCCAAATGTATCATTTATGATTGTGGCCAAAAAGCTCAATTTTAGTCTCACCACTCCAAATGACTTTGTGCCAGAAGGTTTGAGGCTTGTCTTTGTGCTGTTTGGCTTATTGAAAGTGGGATACTTTGTGGCATTTGCATAGTAATGGCTTTCTTCTAGCAACTCGACCATGCAGCCCATCTTTCTTCAAGTGCCTTCTTATTGTGCATCTTGAAACAGCCACACCACATGTTTTCAAAGAGTCCTGTATTTCACCTGAAGTTATTTGTGGATTTCTCTTTGTATCCCGAACAATTTTCCTGGCAGTTGTGGCTGAAATTTTATATGGTCTACCTGACCGTGGTTTGGTTTCAACCGAACCCCCCATTTTCCTCTTCTTGATTACAGTTTGAACACTGCTGATTGTCATTCTCAATTCCTTGGATATATTTTTATATCCCTTTCCTATTTTATACAATTTTGACAATTCTTTTGCTTTCCCCATGACTCAGAATCCAGGGGGCGTGGATAGACGCGCACTGAAGATGGACGCTTAGAGGGGGAGCTCCGGGACATGGCTCAACTTTACAGCCAGACTGCAATCTGTTTACCAGCCAAATATGGGCAGAATCTCTAAAACGGGTGCACACACGCCAACTTTGTCCTGCTACCTTCTCTGGGAATAGAATAATCCCTGACTTATTCGGATCCCAAAGCAAGTCGAGGCGACACACGCTGAGACCCAAGATGGCACACCTCTCCAACCACGAGGAGGACGAGGAGTTTGAAACAGCTTCTCTGACCGCTTCAGAAGAGCCGGTAAGAGCTTCCACCCCCTCCACACAGCCTTTAACCTATGCCAACATGTACGAAATAGCGGCAGACATAAAGAGATCCTTCTCTGCCGCATTCATGGATCTGAAGGCAGAGATCCATACACTGACGGAGCAAATGTCGGCTAATGAACGGGCAGGGAGAAACAGAGAGAAGGCCATTAAAAGGCTGGATCACATAACGGCCACTCACTCTCAACATTTGAAATGTAAATATAGTTATCCGCGCAACAGGTCAGCCTTTTCAAAAAACACACAACTATATAACTATAGTGAAGCTGCTGGTATGAGTACATAATGTGGACAACAAATGATAGCAAGAAAAACCGCGCTCACACCATATATCTAGTTAATGGGCTATTTAAATGGTCAAAATTAGACCTCTAACAGACTGCTAATTATATATACAACTTGAGTGTTAGCATGACATTCAGGTTATAAGGTGAGCAAATTATCTCTGTGCCTATAACTGAAATAATACTCACATATATAATATATAATTGCACAATAAAAAATTACTGCAGAGTGAAAAAACGTGCAGAAATAATAACAATTATATGGTAATGGATTACAATTAGATAAGTGCTCTGCCTGCATCAAACCACTAGATGTCAGACATGCAATTAAAAAACAGCCTCCTCACTAGACAGCGTGAGGCCTTAAGTGAATATATAATGTCCTCCAAACACAAATATTGTGAGTGAACTGATTAAGTGAAGAGAAAAGTCCAAACAATCCGTGAACAGTAATAGTGACTTTGCAAGTGATGATATTTTGCTGATATAAAAGTGTTGACAAGTCCTTCACCGTTTTCACCCAGTGAGATTGCCTCACCGAATGTCATGGATTCCTATTATGGGAATCAGATGAGCCAGTGCTGTGTGATGGTCTCCACCGACCTCCCTGGGATCAGGAACAAATCCTTCAGATGCCCGGTCACTAGAGGTAGTTACTCACCTCCCACATGGGGCGGGAGTAGGAAGAAAGTGGAGCCAGCGATGGTGAAGTACGTTTATTTGTTAAAAAGTAACATAAAAGCATGAAGGGTTGCTTACAATAGCAATAGCCAAAGCACGGGACGCCTCCTGCAATCCACCTGCATACACGAGCGGAGATGATGATTGGATCATAAATAGACATTTAGAAGATATGGATAACAGAGGCATAAGGAACAATTTGAGAGTTAGGGGGATCCCTGAAACTGTGCCAGCCGACCAAATGAAACATGCACTGAGCACCATATTTAATAGCTTATTGGAGAGGCCTGCAGAATCCCCCATTGACTTTGACAGGGCTCATAGGGCCCTATGTCCCAAAGCGCTGGAGGACTCTCCCACTAGAGACATCATCTGCTGCCTTAATAGTTTTCCCTTAAAGGAGGAAATCATCCAGAAAGCAAGACAAAGCGATCAAATAATGTTTAATGAAACCCCTATACAGATATTCCAAGACCTCTCACCGATCACGCTAAATAACAGATGTGCTGTTAAGCCTCTATTGGAGGTGCTGAGAGCTAAAGGAATAATTTATAGGTGGAAATTTTCGTTCGCACTCCAAGCTACATACAACGGTAGGCAGTTCTTCCTAAGAGCCCCTGAAGATCTAACACCACCACCTACCTCCACCGATAGCACTTAACTCGTCACCGGTTAGGGCGAAACCAAGTAAATCACCTTACAACAAATGGAAAAAACAAAAGCAGGTGGACGAACTGGGGATCAGTACTCCTTCTAACAAAACACCCAGAACAAGGGATCCATACTGAACTATACAAATCTCCATGTTTATTCAACATTGCTCTGGTTTAACACAGACTTTAATTTTTCGTATTATTTCATGATATGTATGCCGGTGAAACAGTTTTTTTTTTTTTTCTTCCACCAGTAGATGGACCCGGCAACCTTCCACACTCTAGTCTGCATACATGGAACTGTAAGTTTGATTTTTCTCAGGCATTCTATCATCTTCAACTAATAGCCTCATACAACAATGCAGCTACTATTGACATACATGTCTAAAAGAAAGAGGACCTACCCTCCTTAAAACTTTGCTATATGATTCCAAGCAAATTGCTTCATACCTGTTTGGAACACCAGGAACAACATGCCGAATACTCTCTTTTAGTTCAATCTAAAATCAATTAGGATGTAAAGTTTTTCCCTCATCTTGTAGATGGGATATCTATGTTTGATATTTTGCACGACAGACGATAACTCTTTTCTATCTCTCAGACATAAATAAGGCTCTACAACGCTGGAAAACAACTGTATGGAAACCAATACCTTCCTGCTGGGTCCTCAAGATGACTTTCCAATACCCAATGGAAATCAGGTACTTTTCCTCAGACTCAGTTACGGAAAAGGAGGGATATCATTCTTTCCACGCTGGAAATAACTATACTCTATTCACATCGAGTTAAATCACAGTCAAAGAATACTTCCATCATGACTTTGGTTTTATGGCCATACAGCTGAAGATACAGTTGGACATTCAAATATTTACACAAGAACCTTTTCCACGTAGTTTATTTGCCCACTATATGTAAAAGGGTCTTGACAGTTTTGAATCTGGACTCTAATGTAGTTGGGCACCGTAAAACTTTACAAGGTGACTAAGCCATAGGTACTCACCATCTAAGCGTTGGCTTAACAGAAGGATTTGTTATTTGTTATATGTCTCAATATCGCTAAATAATGTTTTGTTTGCCTCTCCCCATGTTGGTGTCTCACAGGTTCCACCATGGTGGTACCCCGGCTTGGGGATAGACTATACATATATAATAGCTTATTATAGTTTTACGTTTTTGTGAATGGTAATGCACACCTGTGGCCTAATAACCCATCTCTTTTTATTAACCATAACTACTTGCCCGCTAAGCACATGGGACATGGTATATTCCAGATTGGTTGGTCATACTCTTGGGCGCTAGAAAACACGGTCCACAGGGTGCATCATCCTACCATATCTCTCTACATAGAGGAATTTACCTGTAGTTACAGAAACATAGAGAATCCAAAACTTAACTTTGGGGAACCTCTATTTGCTGACATGTTGTTCGTACGTACAAGTCGTCCTTATGGCTGCCCAGGGTTAAATAAGTCATATTGGTTTGTTATTACTCCCTTGATCTCACTCTTCCCTCTCAGTTAGGCTTACACGTCTCCTAACAAGATCGTATATTTCGATAATTAGTCTTTTGTCTGCTCTACAACATTGGCTGTGGGTTGAGCCCTTTCTTCCCATTGAGAGCTACTTACCCAAGGTAACAGATATCTACCCCCTCTCTTTTTATTGTTGTATATCGTATCACTTACATCTTTTGCTGCCCGCATATTACTTTCCCACATTAGAATAATATTGGCTTATACACCAGCGTTTACTGCATATATTCAGTCTCACTACACCCTGAGACGAGATTGTTGCTTGTCCAAGGAGTATAATTTCACCTATCTTTTCTTCTTGACTTCGACCTTTTTTTTTTTTTTTTTTTTTTTTCTTCTTCCCACAACCTCTATCCCAACCCACACAAACTATCATGGCCTATTCCGGCCTATGAAAATTTCCTAGTATAATTTCACATAATGTGAGCGGGCTTAATATTCCCGAAAAAAGAAATAAAGTTCTATCTGAACTTCAAAAACAGAAGCCACAAATCGTTCTACTCCAGGAAACTCACTTCAAGGAAAACCAAATTCCTAAACTGACAAACAAATATTTCTCCCAAGTGTTCCACGCAACCAATCCCGTAGCTAAAACTAAGGGAGTATCAATCCTTCTCAGCAAAAACACACCCTTTTCAGTAGAACACCAACACATAGATATAACTGGCAGATATATTATTTAAAACGGAACATGGAATGATAAACCACTCACCATAGCAAACTTTTATTTTCCAAACAAATCACATGTCTCCTTCTGCACACATATAATAGACGAACTCAAGAGTTTTGCAAAAGGATGTATCATTCTTGGAGGTGATTTCTATATCCCTCTGAACCCTATTCAGGATACGTCTGTGGGGAAATCGTACATAACGTACAAAACTCTAAAAAAAATAAAGTCCTTGTTAAAATCTCTAACTCTGATTGACACATGGAGGACCCTACACCCTACAACCAGAGATTTTTCATATTTCTCAGCCATGCATAGAAGCTACTCTAGAATAGACCATCTATTTATCTCCCAAAGAGACATCCCTGATGTGTTGGGAGCGGAGATAGGTTTGATACTACTTTCAGACCATGCCCCTGTTTCAATTTCCCTGGCTCTGACTACTTCCCATCAGAAACATTTCAACTGGAGGCTGAATGCATCCCTCTTGACAGATGCTGAAATACACAAAAACATACATTCCTCAGTTACTGAATATTTTCAACTAAACAACACTAGGGAGACTTCCCCACTAATAGTCTGGGAATCACATAAAAGCGTTATAAGAGGAGAGCTGATTAAATACGGCGCCAGGAGGAAAAAAGCTAAAGAGAAACATATAGAACATATACTACAAAGGATAAATACTTTAGAATTGATACATACACAATCCCTCTCAATTGCAGCAGCAGATGAATTCGCTGAAAAAAGAAAAGAATTGCAAAACATACTAGATCTTAAAACTAAAAGATCATTGTTCCTGAAAAGGACTATTTACTACGAACATGGCAATAAAAGTAGCAAATACCTTGCCAGAGCCCTCAAAGACTCGCTAACAGCAGGGAATATTCACTGTATACGGGACAAACAGGGTACACCCTCATTTGACTCTGATTCTATAGCCCAAATATTTAATGAATTCTACACGAAACTGTACAATTTGCCAATCCAACCTAAACCCAAAGAGACCATGGGAGATAGAGCACAAATTATTAATACATTTCTGGAATATAGCAAAATCCCAAGATTAGATCCATCTGAGACCTCAATTCTTGATGAAGTTATCTCAATCGAAGAAGTTACCCAAGCCATCAAAGACATGAAACCAGGGAAAAGCCCCGGCCCAGATGGTTTTACGTCTTTATATTACAAGTCATACGAACCTATTCTAAGCGCCCACCTGTCTAAAGCCCTTAACCAAATCATTGAGGATCCCGAACCCCCCCGAGATTTTTCTTTGGCCCACATCGCTGTCATCCCCAAAAAGGGCAAAGATCCAACCAATTGCGCAAATTACAGACCCATTTCTTTATTGAACTTAGACATTAAGATATTAGCAAAAATTCGGGCCAAAAGAATATGCCCTTTTTTGGGGAAACTTATTGGAATGGAACAAGTAGGATTTATGCTGGGTCGAGAAGCCCGTGATAACATTATCAAAGCACTCAACCTGATCCACAGAACACACAAAGAAAAACTTGAAACTTTGCTTCTATCAACTGACGCCGAAAAGGCATTTAATAGAATCTCCTGGGACTATATGATGGCTACCTGCAGACATATAGGCTTTGGAGATAGACTACTTAATTGGATACATAACCTTTATCTTAACCCAAGTGCAAGAATCAAGGTAAACAACACACTTTCAGAGCCCATTCAAATAAGAAACGGTACGAGACAGGGTTGCCCGCTTTCACCAATTCTTTTTATAATCACATTGGAACCGCTTTCTAAGAATGGTTAACCTGCAACCAGACATACACTGTATCACACTGAAAGAGGCTGAGTTCAAAGTAGCAGCTTATGCCCTTTTATTTTTTATTTCATATCCCCATATTTCCATTCCCAATCTGAACAAATTATTTCAATTCTTTAGGTATATCGCCAACTTTAAAATTAATCACAAGAAATCAGAAGCTATGAATCTTTCCCTTAATAGCAAAATCGCAGATTTGACACACAAAAATTGCCCCTACAAATGGGAGAAAAACGCTCTTCAGTACCTTGGTATTAAATTGACCCCTAGAATAGAACAAATCTTCTCTTCCAACTTCAAACCCATGTGTAGAATTCAGAAAGACCTACACAACTGGAAGCCTAAACATTTTTCCTGGTTTGGTAGAGCGGCCGTACTGAAAATGGTGATTCTTCCCAGACTAATATACCTATTCCATGCCCTACCGATTGATCTCCCAAACTTCTTTTTCCAAAAACTCGCTTCACTCCAAAGAAAATTCCTTTGGGCGAACAAGAGGCACCGAATTAATCTGAATTTACAATGCTCACCTAAAATATATGGAGGATTGGGAGTTCCGAATTTCAAAAAATATTATTATGCATCTCACTTAACAAGGATTTTAGACTGGCATTGCCACCAAGCAAACAAGGAGTGGGTTAAAATTGAAAGACAAAGCTTTCCTTACCCCATCCACTATCTCCCATGGTCTAACCCCAGAAACTATCCCCCTGAGATACACACTCACCCGCTAATCGACACAACACTGAAAACTTTCCACTGGGCTGCTGTTCCACATGAGCTCTCCTCTTCCCCAGGACCTTTATCACCAATTGCAGACAATCCAGACTTTCCCCCGGGACTTAACAAAAAGAATTACTCCAGTCACCCTCTTCTGACTAAGCATTGCATTCTAAAAGGAAACATAAGAGATCTAAGTGGAATGAGAGATCTGGCTCACTTGAATAGTCTGACTCATTGGGAATATCTTCAGATATGTGATTTTATTCAAAATAACAGACACAAAAATTTACTAACCAGGCCACTCACCAATTTTGAAAAAAATATCTTTGAACAAAAACCTATTAGAAGGGGCACCTCTCTCACTTATGGCTGGCTATCTGAACCTCTGAATGGAAAAAGTGACAAATTTAAGGATATATGGGAAGAGGACCTAAAGAGATCAATTTCAGATGAGGAATGGGAAAAAGCTGCAGTTTTTACCCATAAATGTTCGCTAAGCTCTAGAATGCAAAAATTATAAAATTCGCACACAATGGTACCTTACACCGATTAAACTTAAAATGTGGCATATATCAGATTCAGATTTATGTTGGAGATGCCATAAGGCTAGAGGTACTTTCCTTCATATATGGTGGGAATGCACCCTTATTCAGGTTTTCTGGAAACAAGTGGTCTCCTGGACACAAAATATCACTGAGACACGTCTTACACTGGACGCTGGATGTTGTTTACTACATCTGAATGATTCAACCTTTAAGTCTAACAAAAATGACCTGGCCAGGCATTTACTGAATGCAGCCAAGTCCCTCATTCCATTATACTGGAAGTCGCACACAATCCCCACCATTAAGGAATGGATATCCAAGATCAACTCCATATACCATATGAAGGAGACCATTGCAATTAAAACTGACAACATTGAAAAATTCCACAAATTATGGAAACAATGGACCCTTTTCTTACTCACCAAAACAAGTGAAAACCTCATATAAAGCCCAATACACATTTTCTTGTTCACCCCCCCCCCCCCACGCCACACACACATCCCCCCCCCCCCTTTTATTTTTTTTTGCTATCTTCTTCTCTCTTTCTTCCTTCTTTCTCTCTCTCTTTCATCTCTCTTGCTTTCTAAAACAATTTATAAAGTTAATTATTCTAAGAGTCTTTTAAGATTGGTAATTGACATTCTTACAGCTGATATTTTAACTTCAAGTATTCCTACTGAACTTAAAGATACTCGCATCTTATATGTACCTTTAATACTTATGTTAATTGCTGTGCATATTGAAATGTCACAATATGAATTTATATGGTATTCTGTGAAGTGGAAGGGGGGGGGGGTAGGGTGCAAACAAGCAGAGCTTAACCTTTTGGGTAGAGCTCCTCTTTAAGGAATACACATGTAACACAAGAGTATACATGGAATTCTGTATTGGGTTGTACCATGTACCTGTGTTAAAAAGTTACCTATGCTCTATGTATTTCATCCTTGGTATGACATCTCTAGTGATCCTGTCATTTCCCCTGCTTTCCTATTTTAAATTGACCACATTAGGCATAGAAACACATCTATTCCAGTGAGGTCAGTTTTCTGGCTATGCTGGCCTGCCTGTCCTCCTATGGCCAAGACTTGTACTGACACGGCCCCCTGCACAGCCATTCACTGGGAAGATCAGTGTCTGCTGTTGCTCCACTCCCCACTTCTGTAGATCCTTCATGCAGCTAAGAACAGAGATTGTATGATCAACTATAAAAAAGAACAAGAAGTATTTATAATGTATGAATATAATATACTATATATACAATTGTTTTGCCTTTCATTTCTATGGTGAACTGAATTGGTTCTTTCACATGGTGAAGGTTCCCATATACTTTAATATGTCTAGATCGTATATATGCAATGCCAAATTGTTTATGTACTGAGCTTGATAGAATGTTGTCCTTTGTTAGAAATATATCAATTGAGTTCAGAGGCAGTAAATAAACACTGCAATCTGTTGCCACAGGCATTGTAAAGATTTGGTTCTTATGTTACATTTAGCAGAGATTGAGTGTTAAGGGTTCAATGTAGGGTCTTGGTTAAGTGTACAAGGATTAGGTATCAGAGGGTAAAGAATTCAGGGGTGGTTTAGTAAAAGTGCAAGCTCCTGGCAACGCTAAATAACATACCGTTTTATACTTGTTATTCCTTTTGACATGCAGTTATCTATATCTTACAAAAGTTAGGCATTTTATTATTGTGAAGACTGCTGTAAACAGCCTTTTTACACAATGCAGAGGATTAACCCCTTAGGTTCCACAGTAAGTATTACAAGCATGCTTTACTGCATATACAGACTGATTTTACTGTTGTGGGTTTGGTAACACTTAAATCACTCCATACAAAGAACACTAACAGGCACAAACAGACAAGCTGACTTTCTCACTGCAGCCGCGGCCATGGTCGCGCTAAAACCACGATCATTGTAGGGGATTTTTTCCGTGCACTGCAGCACCACTTTGCAGTCGGGGGTGCGGCTCTTTTAACCCCCCACAAGAGGTTAAAACAGGGTTAAAAGTGCTGGTGCTCCACGCTTCGGAGGCGGTGTGCAGCCTCTTTGGAAGCGCTTGCCATTCATTTCAATGGCAGGGGCTGTAGAGGAGCGGTGTATACATCGTTCACCTCACCACCCCAAAGATGCTGCTTGCAGGACTTTTTGTAACGTCCCACAAGTGCACCGCCCCAGTGTGAAAGCACTCGGGCTTTCACATTGGTATGGATTGGGGGGGGGGGATTTTTGAGGTGCTTTACAGACGCTATTTTTAGATAAATAGCATCTGTAAAGCTCCTCAGTGTGAAAGTAGCCTAAAGCTCTCTGCTTCCTACAGAATTACACAAATACAAAAAGAGAATAAAAAATACTACACCTCTACAATGACACTGCCTTTCGGTATGGGTCTTGTATCAAGGCAATAAGTCAGCCTCCAAAACAATGGCACTAAATGGTTACCTCAAAATTCAAATTAAATATGCCACTATCAGCACTTAGGACATATATACCACGCTCAATACATAGCTTAAAGAGCAGCTGCTTTAAATATATGATATAATACACCTGGCATCGGAAAGTTAAATAAGTCCCATCTATGATGCAAGCAGCGCTAAAACGAGGATCATTAGACTGGCACAGTTCAAATAAAATCCAATATGTAGTGAGAGAGTCTATAGACAGAATCTTGCTTCCATCACCACACCACGTGTAAAGGCGAAGGGGGGGGGGGGGATAGGATCCCCCTTAGGTGATGCACTCACCAAACAGCAAAATGATAAGCGCCCTTGCATAAACCGGGGTGCCCCCTCAGGGAGATCCTGCTCACATGAATATTCCTCTTGCTTCTGGTGTGTCACACTCGTCACGTCAATAACACTGGGGATTACCGCTCTGATGCGTGCGGCGTTCCCGGGTACGAAGCGGTGTTCGGCCGGATCAGACTGCTGTGTAGTCACACCCTGAAACGCTTCGTCATCACTTCGTCTGAGGGCGTGACTACACACACACAGCGTCCTCACTTTATTGCCCAAAGGCAGGTAAACGATTACCCCGCGTAAACATGTCAACCCTCGTTATATCATAGAGGGGTATTAAATCTTTGGAAGAAAGGAACGAGGTTGTAATACGCCCTGCTGATAAGGGTGAGGGCGTGGTTATTTTGGACAAGGAATATTACCATGCCCAACTTTTGGGAATGTTATCGGATAAGGATACTTATGATCAACTACCCATGGATCCCACTTCGAAATATAGGGAGGATCTGAGGAGGTTGGTTGATATAGGTTATTATTCCAGAGTACTTATTAAAAAAGAGAAACAGTATTTGTACCCCAGTTACAACCGAATTCCTACTGTTTATACGCTGCCGAAAATCCATAAAGATGCCTCCCGACCCCCAGGTCGACCCATTGTTAATAGTATTGGATCGGTGACGGCAAGGGTCGGGGAGTATCTGGATAAGTTCTTATAGGTTAGTGTTACTTCCACTAAGGCCTACCTTAGATACAAAGGAATTTCTGAATTTATTAGGGACCGTCCGGCTTGCCGATTACCAGGAAATCTTCCTGGTAACGGCGGATGTCGCCTCTTTGTATACGATTATTTCGCATGAGGACGCATCCTTGGCCTTGAATTGGGCCTTGAGCAAACGTGACGATCTCCCCTTCGAACAGAAGAAATTCTTAGGTATGGCGTTAGACTTTTGTCTAACGCATAATTATTTCTGGTACGGGGGGAATTTCTACACTCAGAAGAGGGAAGTGGCTATGGGCGCAAAATTTGCGCCCAGCCTCGCTAACCTCTTCATGATTGAGTGGGAAGATAGAACTATTTACGCATCTAGGGCCGATGAGTTGGTCTTCTATAAACGGTACATAGACGACCTGTTCTTCATTTGGGCAGGAACAGAAGATGGTCTGAGAGAGTTCCTACGGAGGCTCAATAATAACAACAAAAATATCAAGTTGGAATCAACCTGGAGCAGAGAACAGGTTAATTACCTGGATCTTACAGTCACGCTTACTAATAAAGAGCTGGTCACTAGGGTGTTCTTCAAGCCCACGGACAGGAATAGTTACCTGTCCATTCAGAGTGGACACCATCCGGTGTGGCTGAAGAACATCCCGAAGAGCCAGCTCATGCGGGTCCGTAGGAACTGCACAAATATTAATGATTTTGAAGAGCAGGCCGAAATAGTGATGTCCAGGTTCCAGGAAAAAGGTTATGATCACAACACACTCGATCTGATTACCGAACAGATCAAGTTGGTACCCAGGGAGGATATTTTGACCCAACAAATCCAGAGATCAGATAATAAACAGTAATGGGCTTTTTTTAGTGACTTCCATGCACAATATAGAGAGGTGGAGGCCATCTTTCGGAAATATTGGCCCATTCTCATGCTGTATCGAGTCCTCAGAGACCAGTTACCCGAGGTCCCTAAATTTGTGTATAAGAAATCACCATCATTTGCAGACAGAGTGGTTAGAAAGATTATAGACCCTCCTAGGACAATCCCAATGTTTTGGGACACAATTGGCTTTTTTGCGTGTCGTAAATGTGTTTCCTGTAAACAAGTAAACACCCACCTACGCAATTTTAAGTCCTTTTCGTCGGCAGCCAATGGCAGGAGTTTTTTGATCAGGGACTTTGTGACGTGTAGCACCCAATTTGTTGTATACGCGATACGGTGTCCCTATGGTCTCCTGTACATCGGACGCACGAAGAGGAAGCTTAGCAAGCGAATATCCGAACATATCGCAAATATTAAGGCAGGTTATAGGGACCATAATCTGTCCCTACATTTCAAATTAAAACACAATAGGGATCCCTCTAATATGGAATTTTGGGGGATCGAAAAATTGTCAGCAAGCTGGAGGGGGGCGAATAAGGTCAGGGAGATCTCCAAGTGTGAGAGCAAATGGATTTACCTGACTGGTTCGCTCCATCCGTCAGGGCTGAACGTCGAATTGGACGTAAACTGCTTTATAAGTAATTCATAGGTGGTTTGTGATTATGGAGATGTGGAGCTTATTGGGCCCTATAAGTACACAGTAGGGTCTTAAGAGCTTTTTTTGCAGAAACCATGGAATCTGTCTTCTCCGTACTTTGGTTGAATTTCATTTTATGACTATTATCTTGCATCTATGTCGTTTCAATTTAACCACTTGCCGACCGCCAACCGCAGGTTGACGGCGACAAGGTGGTTCGTTATCGCAAATCGCCGTCATACGACGGCGGCTGCGATAATGCGCACTGTGAGCGCACGCGCGCCGCCGGAGGCGCGCCCGCGCGCTCACTGTGTTCGGGGAGGGCCAGGGAGCGGGTGCGGCGGCTTCGATTGCCGTCGGCTACCCGCAATGGCCCCCCCGGAGCGAGTGAGCGGAGGTCCGTGTATGTAAACACGGACCTCCGCTCTGTGTGAGGGGGAAGGGCTGTGATCACAGCCTTCCTTTACGAAAAATAAAATAAAAAAAAAAAATGATTTTTACCGACGCTAGACGCTAAAAAACGCCATGACGCTATAAAGTCGCCTGTACAGCCTTGCAAAACTGTGAAAAAACCCTGGTAACCGTAAATATGTCGCTAGTCACGATATTTTTACGTGACTAATGACACATTTACGGTAACCGTCACTTCCCCAATTGGACGTCCCCCGCGCGATTCCCAATTGATACAAGGGACCCGCACAAGATTGACATACCCCCTACGGGATTGTCCCCTTCCCTTCAATAGTGTCGGAAGTGCATTTCCTTCCGACACTAGTGTCGGGAAGGGGGAGTGTGTCTCGCCTCCAGGCACAAATGTATGTGCCTGGAGGCGAGTGAGCGAGGCCCCCCCGGTAACGCCCATCGGCTGCCGTTAGCTTCGGCGGCGTGGGCGAGGGACCGGGAGGGGCTTGTGTCACTCGCGCGCCCGCGCGGAGGCCGCCGCGCGCAC
>BLSH010022312.1:1001611-1014186 GCA_018402905.1 Glandirana rugosa
GGTTGGTTTAAGTATATATTTCCTATTTTGAATTTCAAAAATTCAAAAATTGGTGAAGTCGGGGCCTTCCTAAAGGTCGAAATCCTGGCCTCGGGAAAAACGCTAAGCCGCGACGCAGCGAAATTGACTTTTGACGCGCCAGCACGCTGCAACATGGGTTTGCTTTAAACACAGGAAAAAAAGGGTGTTTGTCTCGAAAGAAAACCACCATAAACTAGTGGAGACGCAGTAAAGACTAGCGGCGATATTTGTTTTCTTCTCGCTGTTAAAACGTTTTTTTGGGTTTAAAGAAAGAAAAACGATTTTATGTTTAGGTTTTTTTTTATATTTTTTTGTAAAAAAAAGTGGCAAAAACCGGCTAAATATAAGAAGGAGTATAAACGCTATTTTTTTTTAGCGTTAGCCGCAAATAACTACAACGTCGCACGACCGCGCAGTTTTCAGTTAAAGCGACGCAGCGCCGAATCGCAAAAAGGGCTCCGGTCCTAAAGCTGGAAATCCTTCCGGGGCTGAAGTGGTTAAAAACTTAAAAACTTTAAGTTTTATCCTTTATATATGAATTTGGTTGGACGAGGTAATTGGTTGATTATGGAGGTCCAGAGTGCCCTCCGAAAACATTCATGTGGGAGTGACACTTACTATCCTTTTTGACCGGCATAATTTTGCTAATGCGGTTTACAGTGACCCTCTCAGATCTTGAAGTTAGGAATTTTGAATTATATGCAGTATGTTTAACAAGTGTGGTTAGGGGTCTGATCTTTGCGGACGCAGTGCGATACTTAATAGTGCGTAGTGGACGATCTCGCGCCATGTATGGTCACTCCCGTCCACATATGATCGGTGAATTTGCACCCAGACGCCTATACGGTTTATACTATCCGCGGATTATCGGATGGAGGTGTAGAAGGTTGGGCGCTGCATTCCCTGTCCATTCCCTGTGTATGTCCATGGAGGGCTGGGGTTGTAGCTCGGACCTATTGCGGTCAATGTAGTTGGTCCAGGCGCTGTTAATTGGTATGTCAGGCGGCTGAGCATTGAACGGAATCGGCAGAGTTAATTTACCTGCCTTTGGGCAATAAAGTGAGGACGCTGTGTGTGTGTAGTCACGCCCTCAGACGAAGTGATGAGGAAACGCGTCAGGGTGTGACTACACAGCAGTCTGATCCGGCCGAACACTGCTTCGTACCCGGGAACGCCGCACGCATCAGAGCGGTAATCCCCAGTGTTATTGACGTGACGAGTGTGACACACCGGAAGCAAGAGGAATATTCATGTGAGCAGGATCTCCCTGAGGGGGCACCCCGGTTTATGCAATGGCGCTTATCATTTTGCTGTTTGGTGAGTGCATCACCTAAGGGGGATCCTATCCTCTCCCCCCCCCCTTCGCCTTTACACGTGGTGTGGTGATGGAAGCAAGATTCTGTCTATAGACTCTCTCACTACATATTGGATTTTATTTGAACTGTGCCAGTCTAATGATCCTTGTTTTAGCGCTGCTTGCATCATAGATGGGACTTATTTAACTTTCCGATGCCAGGTGTATAATAAGTCAGCCTCACACACTTTGGAAGAAAAATGTTTATCTACGGCACGTTTATTGGTAAAATGACATTGAGTTTGCCATTACATTATTCCAGAATAGAGGGTCATAGTTTGATTCCTGCTCAGGACGGAGCAGTAGATCATGTACACTTAATATACAACAGGGCTTACAATACTGACATAATGTAAGTATTCACATTAATTTTCCACATTTTGCAATGCTACTATTTGGAATTAAAATTCATTTAATTAGTATTTGACCTGTTCACAACATACTTACTGTAGGCACCCTGCCTTTATCTGGAGTGTCCCTATTCCAAATGTAGTGTGCAACTGGGCTGTAGTCAGGCCGATTTCGAATTACTGTTATTGTTTACATATTTATTGAGTTTCATCATAATTATTTTAATTCTGCCTGATGTGGGGGAAAGTCCCAAGCAAACAGAACAAGTAGAAATGAGTGAATACTTATTCTTCTCTGGCACACATCTAGGAGCTTTTTTGCCAGGGATGCACGATGGGGGAGCATGTAAATATTTAGAGTGACCTTGAAGAAGGGCCTATATCCTTTCATGCTTTGCCTAGGGAGAAAGTTGAGCAAGTGTGAACTACACCTTACTACTAATAAATATGTGTTGATCAGTGACATGAAATTCAAATTAAATCAACTTTAAAATCCGACCCACCAAGTTAAATGGGATTAGGCATAAGAGTAAAGCCAACCATAGATGATTGGAATTTCGGCCGGTTTAGCAGGGACTGGCCAATATTCGATCCATCCATGACTTGGTACAATCAGCATGTCGGATTTCTAGTATGTGATTATTGCCGGCAGCTATAGCCGCTAGCAGTAATCACTGTGGTCTCCCAGCAGGGATGGCTACCCATGACCCCTTCCCTGCCAGGAGAATACAAAAGCTCCACAGGAGGGATTCCCTCAATGCTGACTGTGGGAGTCAAGCGGTTTTCTTTCCTGCAACATGTGGTTGAAGGAAAGAGAATCATATAATCTATGGCCTGCCTAAGTGTACATAAATATTTGCAATTACCTTTAAGCAGTTGTGAGAAATTTTTGAAGGTTGTGGAAAAAGAGCAGTGTGAACTGCAAGCTTTAATAAAGCTTTCCGCAAGCTTTGCAAAGTTTTTGTCAGATTTCAAGCAGATTTCTTAAAGCCTTAATGTGGATGTAAACCCTGAACAGCCTCAGATGATACACAGAGATGAAACAATTCTCCATATACAAGTTTTATATGTATATCTTCTTGTCTTCATCTGTATTTATCCTTTAGAAAGTGGAGATCGTGTTAGCATTTTTTCTCTTCCTGCTTAGAACTACAGTGCATCCTGAGCACACAGCCAAGACAGCTGATTGGAGGAAAGACACACACCCATTTCCTCATAGGTAGAGACTGTCAGCTCTTTCCCTTGTATTGTCCAGAGCTGTGCTAATCTATTTATAGCAACCTCCCCAACACAAAACTCTGGCTGCTTTTATCATAATGTGACGGAAACATGTCAGGCTTATAACACAGGAATGGTGCAGGACAGAGCTATGAGACACAATGCTTTCAAAAGAGAGATAAGAAAACTCTGCAGATAGATGTGTCCAGCTCAAATTTCATGAATCACATTTACATCCACTTTAAGGGCTTGATTGTACTTGGGGTTGGGGGTGGTAAGACCCTGGGGTTCCTCTTTGGAAATGTTAAACACAGATAATAGGAGTGCTGACTGTCACTTTGTACAAGCTGCTAGCAGGCTTCAGCAGGCTTTCAAAAGCTTCAAAAAAGCTTGCTGAAAGTTCTGCAAATGTTTTGTAAAAGCTTACTGTTTACACTGTTCAATATTTGCATGGTACCCATATTTGCTTAGTGCATATTCAGGGTGTGCTTTTTGTTCAGGAATCTTGCACAATATGCATTATTTATAATAGAAAGATGTCAGCCTGTCAATGTGGAAAACAATATAATATTTAGGTGGCTCCAGTCATTGATTTAAAGCTAGAATGATAATTAGATTACTGCATGTCTGAATGTCAAATACTGTACAACTTTGGAAATATTGAAAAGATAATAGGGAATCAAATTATTATCAGGTAACCTATACGATAACATTTACAGGAATAATTGTTTATGTAAAGGTATTAAAGATATGTCTAACTTTATTGGAACTGACATCTGATTAGTTGTCACCTGTCATCTTTTTATATCATTTAAAACAGCTGGCTTTTTTCATTTGTCCATTGTGTGTTATGAAGGGTCATCTGGAGGAATGTGACACAAACTCTTTGCCACTTTAATTTTAATAGGATTCCTCAATAGGATTGAGCAGACAATTCTGCTGAGGAAATGTTACTATCACAGTCTATGAAATATAGAAGACACCAAACTTGCAACAGGTTTTATGTTGTGCTTGACACTGTGCTTTAAAGAAGTATAGCCTAACTTAATGATGTTTTGTTTTCTTCTTTAAAAAAAGAAATAAATATACAGTATCTCACAAAAGTGAGTACACCCCACACATTTTTGTAAATATTTTATTATATCTTTTCATGTGACAACACTGAAGAAATTACACTTTGCTACAATGTAAAGTAGTGAGTGTACAGCTTGTATAACAGTGTACATTTGATGTCCCCTCAAAATAACTTAACACACAGCCATTAATGTCTAAACTGTTGGCAACAAAAGTGAGTACACCCCTAAGTGAAAATGTTCAAATTGGGCCCAAAGTGTCAATATTTTGTGTGGCCACCATTATTCCCCAGCACTGATTTAACCCTCTTGGGCATGGAGTTCACCAGAGCTTCACAGGTTGCCACTTGAGTCCTCTTCTACTCCTCCATGATGACATCACAGAATTGGTGGATGTTAGAGACCTTGCGCTTCTCCACCTTCCATTTGAGGATGCCCCAAAGATGCTCAATAGGGTTTAGGTCTGGAGACATGCTTGGCCAGTCCATGACCTTTACCCTCAGCTTCTTTAGCAAGACAATGGTCTTCCTGGAGGTGTGTTTGGGGTCGTGTTGGAATACTGCCCTGCTGCCCAGTCTCTGAAGGGAGGGGATCATGCTCTGCTTCAGTATTTCACAGTACGTGTTGGCATTCATGGTTCCCTCAATGAACTGTATTATTATTATTATTATTACTATACAGGATTTATATAGCGCTGACAGTTTGTGCAGCGCTTTACAATGTTAGAGCAGACTGTACAATTACAATACAATTCAATATAGGAGGAATCAGAGGGCCCTGCTCGTTAGAGCTTACAATCTAGGAGGGAGGGTTAAGTGATACAAAAGGGCAATAACTGTGGGGGATGAGCTGATTAAGAAAATAAGAAGTGTAGTTGATAGGTGGTGGCAGGATAGGCTTCCCTGAAGAGAAAAGTTTTCAGGAATCGCCTGAAGGTGGATAGATTTGGGGACAGTCTGACAGATTGGGGTAGGGAATTCCAGAGGATGGGAGAGGCTAGGGAGAAGTATTGGAGGAGAGTATGAGAGGAGGCGATGAGGGAGCTGGAGAGCAGGAGGTCTTGGGAGGAGCGTAAAGGACGATTAGGTTGGTATTTTGAGACTAGGCTGGTGATGTAGCTGGGAGCAGAGTTGTGGATGGCTTTGTAGCTCATTGTTAGTATTTTAAATTGTATTTGTTGGGTGAGTGGCAGCCAATGGAGGGATTGGCAGAGAGAGGTGGCAGACGCTGAATGGTTTGTAAGGTGGATGAATCTGAAAGCAGCATTCATGATGGACTGGAGGGGGGATAGTCTATTTAAAGGTAGACCAGTGAGGAGGGAGTTGCAGTAGTCGAGGCGAGAGATGACCAGGGAGTGAATCAGGAGCTTTGTGGTTTCATTGGTTAGGAAGGGACGTATTTTAGAGATGTTGCGGAGGTTGAGGCGGCAAGCCTTAGAAAGTGATTGGATGTGGGGCCAAAAGGAGAGTTCAGAATCCAGGATAACACCAAGCACCCTAACTTGTGGGGATGGGTGAATGGTTGTGCCATTGCTCTTGACAGAGAAGTCAGGGGAAATGGCACGTGGGGGAGGAAATATTATGAGTTCGGTTTTGGACAAGTTGTGTTTGAGGAAGTGGTGTGACATCCAGGCAGATATGTCTGTTAATAAGTTAGTGATGCGTGAGGAGACTGATGGAGTGAGTTGAGGGGTGGAGAGGTAGATTTGGGTATCGTAGCTGTAGCTCCACAGTGCCAGCAGCACTCATACAGCCCCAGACCATGACACTCCCACCACCATGCTTGACTAGATAAGATGCACTTGTCTTTGTACTCCTCACCTGGCCGCCATTGGTCTCATCAGACCACAGGACATGGTTCCAGTTATCCATGTCCTTAATCTGCTTGTCTTCAGCAAATGATTTGCGGGTTTTCTTGTGCATCATCTTTAGAAGAAGCATTATAAATCTGCCCCCCTAAAATACTATTCCTGCCTCCAAACTGCCAAACAGACCTACTTTATCACACTCATTAACACATTATCATCCAGTCACCATCAACTCTTCTCAACCTTTAACACTCTACTCTGTCCTCCACTGCCTCCACCCTCTAATTTACTCACTGCCCAGGAGATTGCCAATCACTTTTACCAATCAAACTAAGATTGATAACATTCGTGAGGAAATCTCCAATGCACACAAAACACCCCCACTCAACACCCCATGTCCACAGATACAATCACTACTTTCCACATTCAGCCCTGCCAGTATTAGCGAGGTTGCTAAACTTTTATTGTACACCCAGCTAACCACCTGCCCCCTGGATCTTGCTCCCTCGCAAATGCTACGCTCCCCCCCCCCCTGCTCGATTCTACATTCTCTTACTCCCATTTTCAACCTTTCCCTCTCATCTGGCATCTTCCCAAACTCTCTAAAACATGCCCTAGTCACCCCTATCCTTAAAAGCCCTCACTGGACCCACCCAATATTAACAACCTATGCCCCATCTGCCTACTCCCCTTCTCCTCCAAACTCTTTGAAAGACTAGTCTACAACTGAATGAGTGACCATCTGACCATGAACAAATTTCTTGATCCCCTTCAGTCCAGATTTCACCCTCAACACTCCACGGAAACTGCTCTCCTTAAACTCACGAATGACCTAATAACTTCTAAAACCAACAGACATTATTCTGTACTACTACTCCTGGACCTCTCTGCTGCCTTCGACACAGTGTACCACCCCCTCCTCCTCAAAAAACTCCACTCCTTTGGTCGCTGTGACTGTACTCGTCGCCGGTTCTCATCCTACCTATCCCACCGCTCCTTCAACGTCACTTACAACTCTACTTCCTCCTCTCCTCTCCCTTTCTCTGTTGGTGTCTCCCAAGGTTCTGTTCTTGGACCTCTCCTTTTCTCAATCTACACCACCTCCCTGGGTCAGTTGATTGCCTCCCATGGCATTCAGTATCATATCTACACTGATGACACACAAATCTATCTCTCAACCCCCCAGATCTCTCCATCTGTCTCCTCACACATCACAAACTTACTAAAAGACATATCGGCCTGGATGTCACATCACTTGCTCAAACTCAACCTATCCAAAACCGAGCTTATGATATTTCTCTGTGAAAATCAATGGCTCAACTATCAACCCATCCCCCCACGCCAGGTCCTAGGTGTAATCCTGGACTCCAAATTAACCTTTCGGCCCCACATCCAATCGCTATCCAAAATTTGCCACCTCAACCTCCACAGCATCTCCAAGATAGGCCGCTTTCTAACCAATGATACCAAAAAGCTTCTAATCCACTCCCTGGTCATCTCTTGCCTCCACAACTGCAACTCCCTCCTCACTGGCTTACCTCTAAATAGCCTATCCCCACTTCAGTCCATTATGAATGCTGCCCTCCACCCTAAAAACCGCTCGGCATCTGCTACACCCCTATGTCAATCCATCCATTGGCTGCCACTCAACCAATGTATTAAATTCAAGATACTAACAATAACTTATGTAGCTGGGTGCCAGGTTGTGGATGGCTTTATAACTAACCTGGTCTCAAAATACCAACCAAATCGATCTCTTCGCTCCTCCCAAGATCTCCTGCTCTCTAGCTCCCTTGTCACCTCATCCCATGCTCGCCTCCAGGACTTCTCCAGAGCCTCTCCCATCCTCTGGAATGCTCTACCCCAATCTGTCCGACTTTCTCCTACTTTGTCCACCTTCAGACGATCCCTGAAAACTCAGTTCTTCAGAGAAGCTTATCTGGCTCCCACCTAACAACTGTACATTTATCTTCTCCATCAGCACATCCCCCACAGTTATCACCTCTTGTATACCTTGACCTTCCCTCTTATATTGTAAGCTCTAACGAGCAGGGCCCTCTGATTCCTACTGTATTTAAGTGTATTGTATTTGTACTGTCTACCCTCAAGTTGTAAAGAGCTGCATAAACCGTTGGTGCTATATAAATCCTGTATAATAATAAATAATAGTAATGACAACCATGCAGTCCTTTGATGCAGTGTGCGGCATGTGGTCTAAGAACTGACAGGCTGACCTCCCCCCGCTCACCCCTTCAACCTCTGCAACAATGCTGTCAGCACTCATACGTCTATTTCTCAAAGACAACCTCTGGATATGATGCTGAGCACATGCACTCAACTTCTTTGGTGAACCATGGTGAGGCCTGTTCTGAGTGGAATCTGTCCTATTAAACCACTGTATGGTCTAGGCCACCATGGTGCAGCTCAGTTTCAGGGTCTTGGCAATCTTCTTATAGCCTAGGCCATCTATATGCAGAGCAACAATTCTTTTTTTCAGATCCTCAGAGAGTTCTTTGCCAGAGAGTGAGAGCGATAACACCAGATTTAACACACCTGCTCCCCATTCACACCTGAGACCTTGTAACACTAACGAATCACATGACACCGGGGAGGGAAAATGGCTAATTGGGCCCAATTTGGACATTTTCACTTAGGTGTGTACTCACTTTTGTTGCCAGCGGTTTACACATTAATGGCTGTATGTTGAGTTATTTGGAGGGAACAGCAAATTTACACTGTTATACAAGCTGTACACTCACTACTTTACATTGTAGCACAGTGTCATTTCTTCAGTGTTGTCACATGAAAAGATATAATAAAATATTTACAAAAATGTGAGGGGTGTACTCACTTTTGTGAGATACTGTATATATATATATATATATATATATATATATATATATATATATATATATATATTGACAAAAGTATTGGGACACCTGCCTTTACATGCACATGAACATTAATGGCATCACAGTCTTATGACTCGTACACACAGCACAATTATCGGCCGAAAACTGTTGTACAATAATCTTACCGTTAGCACGTTCCATTCTACAGCCAGTTTTGAATTATCGTCCAACAGAAGTTGTATAAGCAAACTAGAAAACTTTTGTGTGCCGACAAGGCGTCATTCGATTTTAGGCTCGTGTGTACAGAAGTTGGACAAACAAAAGTTGTAAGTACAAATATGCATGCTCGGAACCCAGAAAGTGTTTGTCCATGTAAACTTGTGTCTGTAATTCACAATTCACCCGAACTTCCTCTTTATATGCTCCTAACACGTCACTACGTTCGGCTTTGTCGAACGATAGTTTGACTACCATCACTACGCTAGATAAAATCACGGATAGCCAATTTTGGGAAAAGTTGGACGTGTGTTCGTACAACAATCGCTTTGTGTGTACAAGGCTTTAGTCCAGGGGTCCTCAAACTATGGCCCTCCAGTTGTTCAGGAACTACAATTCCCATCATGCCTAGTCATGTCTGTGGATGTCAGAGTTTTACAATGACTCATGGGATGTGTAGTTCCGCAACAGCTGGAGGGCCGTAGTTTGAGGATCCCTGCTTTAGTCCGTAGGGTTCAATATTGAGTTGGCCCACCCTTTGCAGCTATAATGGCCCGTGCACACGGTACAATTATCGGCCGAAAACTGTTGTACGGCAGCTTGACGTACAATAATCCGACCATTAGTACACTCCATTCAACAGCCTATTTTGAATTATCGTCCAACAGAAGTTGTGTGAGCAAACTAGAAAACTTTTGTCTGCCGACAAGGCGTCGTCCGATTTTAGGATCGTGTGGACAGAAGTTGGACACAAAAATTGTAAGTACAAACACGCATGCTCGGAATCCAGGAAGTGTTCAGTCCTGTAAACCTGCATTCATAATAGACAAGACCACGAACAAACAATTTTTTTTGAGAATAGTTGGAACGAGTGGTCGTACAACAATCGCATCATGTGTACGAGGCTTCACAGCTTCAACTCTTTTGGGAAGGCTGTGCACAAGGTTTAGGAGAGTGTCTATGGGAATGTTTGACCATTCTTCCAGAAGGGCATTTGTGAGTTCTGACACTGATGTGGATGAGAAGGCCTTGCTTGCAGTCTCCGCTCTAATTCATACCAAAGGTGTTCTATCGGGTTAGGACTCTGTGCAGGCCAGTGAAGTTCCTCCACCCCAAACTCGCTCATCCATGTCTTTATTGACCTTGCTTTGTGCACTGGTCCAAATCATTTGGCGGAGGGGAGATTATGGTGTGGGATTGATTTTCAGGGGTTCGGCTTGGCCCCTTAATTCCAGTGAAGGTAACTTTTAAGGTGTCAACATACTAAAACATTTTGGACAATTTCATGCTCCCAACTTTGTGGGAACAGTTTGGGGATATCCCCTTTCTGTTCCAACGTGGCTACGCACCACAAGGCCACTTGAGCACAGTTGGGAGACAGGAACAGAGCATAACAGGAAGAACTTGCAGAAGGTTCTTCATGGCAGGATTACCAGAAAGTTGCAGATTTACAAGTATTGTAATTGGCTTTTGAAAAAACTTTATCAGTTTAAAGCTTAGATGAGATTTTATTGATTGGGTTTAGTTTAACATACTGTAGATATAAGCCCAATTACTAAAATCTCATATATTTGGTATATGTTAATGTCATTTTAAAAGTTGTTTCCAATCTTTTTAAAAAAACAACTTAAAAAGGTCAGGTTCAGGTCCTTCCTATTCCAAGGTGACAACTGTCTGCCAACAGTGCTCCTGGAATATCACTTTGTTACATGTTCCCCTAGTGGACACTACGAGCGGCCAGTCTGACATACATTGCACAGGCATGGTCAATGTGCAATGATGTGCAGCTAATGCTGGAGCATGTGGCTGAAATGAACAGCAGATCAACAGCACTGAAATGCTAAATAGGATGAAAAAAAATAAAAAGGGTTAGGGGTAAAATTGAGGCGTCTTTGTTAATTGGTTGTTATAGGTTTGTGAACTTTAACTGTCTTTTGAAAAGACTCAAATGGGATGAGCAATATAAATTGCATGTGCTGATCGTTTGGTTTAACTCTAAAATATTTCAATCAGACTAAAACGTGTAGTGTATGCTTACATTACTAAGATAATGAGTATATTAATATTTATTGATCTGATCAGTATAGATTGCCATATATTTTTATCAAGTCAAATTACATGTATGAAACGTGTAGAGTATTTATATTTCACCCTGATTGATGAAATTGTCCCAGAACATTTTTGCATACTTGTCATTCAACATGATTTACATTTGTTTCTCCTAAAAGGGAGATCAATATTTATGAGTCCTGTTCATTACCATAAGGTCTTGGAGGAAAACATTATTCATTATTTTAATTAGAAGTATTTCTTTCTAGAATTTGAACTTCTGCAATCAATATTTGTCTCAAAGGAGAAGAACATTTTCTTGATGGTATTTCGGTTTAGGCAACCAGTATGATTCATTTTATCAAAGGTTCTGTTGTTCTTTTTTTTTCTTCAAAAGATTAATAAAAATAAAAAAACATCAATAGCTACGTAAAATGCAACAGAGGCTGACAGACATATCATTGAAATATACTAATGAGTATTTATAAATATTGACAGCAAAAAATGGATACATAATTGATGCAAAGGGACCGCAACGTTGCCAACAAGTATACCTGAGTCTGTGCAGCAGTTATAAAACATATACAAAGTGAGTCTTTTCATTGAAGTGTTACTAAACCCACACCAGTAAAATCTGTCTGTATATGCAGCATAGCTTGCTTGTTATACTGACTGTAGATTTTAAGGGGTTAATGCTCTGCATTGTGTAAAAAGGCTCTTTGATCTTGTATGGCCAGATACTTCCTGCTTGCACTATCTAACTGTGTAAAACCTTACTACATGCATACATGTTTGTAGGTTTGCACATGCTCTGTTCGGTCTCTTATGCTGTGTTATAGATTTCCTGTTTCAGTTGAGTCTTTCAGGTCACATGGTATTTACATCACAAATATGGGCGTGTATACAGATTCTAACTGACTGCCCAGACCCTCCCTCCTCCTCCATGCCCAGTAACTAAAAAAGAACATAGTGGGTGGGATTTCACATCTAGAATCATGGAAGATCCGCCTCCCATAAAAGCACATGGACGCAGAGACAGTAGTGGATTTCTAAAGGCAGTGTTTCCATAAATGAGATAACACCACTGTACATGTTTTTGCAACATCAGTTGCAGCCGTGCATATTGAGGTCATAGATATTTCAATACTTTTGAAAGCACCCCACCCCCTGTCATCCTCCTCCTCACCACACATGAAAAACCAACAACAAACACCCCCTGTCATCCTCATCCTCCTGCTCATCACACCTGGACATTCATTGCAACCTTGCTAAAACACGACCCCCTGTCATCCTCATTCTCCTCTTCATCACACCTGGACATCCACTGCAACTTTATTAACACCCCACCCCCTGTCATCCTCATCCTTCTCTTCACCACACCTGAAAAACCAACAACAAACTTGCTAACACCGTTCCAACGTTACTTACAGGTCCACACTACTCGTCCTCCTACTCCTACTGTCCCCCACAAACAACAACCAAAAAGTACACACCACTCCTCCTCCTACTGTCCCCCACCCCACGAAAGTTTTCATAACTTTATAGATACTGGAGTTATACGTGCCGACGTTGACTACAACGTTTTTGTACATGTCACCACAATAGAGTAAATACCTTTGTGACGGAAATCTTTAG
>BLSH010022312.1:1023922-1044385 GCA_018402905.1 Glandirana rugosa
ACGATATTATGTATAGGTTTTTTTATTTTATTTTTTTGTTTAAATAAGTAGTCAAAATATATATATATATAGGGCTATATATATGTGACACACGTCTTAATAATCCGTTTACTCATAAAACTCGTGTAGTAGGAGAAATACGTACAACAGAATGAGGTTCGACATAGCCGAGGTTTCGGATGATGGTTAATTCGTATAATCCACTACACGTAGAGTCATTACTCTTCCCCACACCAAATTACTGTAGTTGTGGGATATAGTCCACACGTATTAATAATCCGTTGAAGGAAAGGAAACCGTTTTACCCAGTTTTCTTCCTGAACTGTCCGAGGCTTTTCAGTTTTTATCACTCTATAGAACGTCTCCCTACGTCGTGAGAATTTTAACGGTTCGAAGACTTCGCACTAGTAGCTTGTTAGCTAATAATTCTGCACACAGTGTATATATATCGGGATATATATATATATAAAACTGATGAATAAATTTGTTTTTTTATTTTATTTTTTTGGATATGTATTATAGCAAAAAATAAAAAATATTGTTTTTTTTGCAAAACTGTCGCTCTTTTTTTGTTTATAGCAGTGATCAGAAGTGACACAGAGGTGATCAAATACAACCAAAAGAAAGCTCTATTTGAGGGGAAAAAAAGACGCCAATTTCGTTTGAGTACAATGATGCACGACCGCGCAATTGTCAGTTAAAGCGACGCAGTGCCGAGTCGCAAAAAGTTATCCGGTGATAAAGGGGGAAATCCTTCCCGGGCTAAAGTGGTTAAAGATTACAGATCTGCAATAATGTGCGCTTTTTTTATTTCTACCCACGCAGGATTTGCAGGCTGCTCTCCAGTACTGAAATCACAAAACGGATTTCACTGCACATTTTTAGCTTTCCATGTGTACATTAAAAGTGGCAGCAACTCAAATAGTTCCAGACTCATTTCCTGGCTGGAGGATATCCAGCATAATTTTTGCCTGATACACACGATTATCGGACAAATGCTCGTCGGTCTTTTTTTGCAAGCTAGTCTCGTATCAAAAATGAAAAATTTACTAAAGTGACGAAAATTCTCCTACAACAGAATAAAAATTCAGAAGTGATGTAATGTATTGTATTTTCGAATGACAACTGTACTAATTACACGGAAATTGTATAATCTGCTATCGTACGAGAAAAATGCTTGTGCTTGTCCCATCGGATAATATCAGATGAACTGTCGTGATTGGCTCTTGAAAGCTGTGTACAAACGATCAGATTATGGTACGATCGATTTGAAAGTGGTATGATTTTCAGATCCTATGTATGGGCCATTAGTATTTTCCTTTCTAGCCTGACTGTCCCTGGACTACCCCTTTTTAGTTCTTTAAATCAAGGAGGCTCAGCATCAGTTGTGGGAGTTATGTAGAGCAGTCTGCTTGCACTCACTCTTACCAATGAAGGCATTTTGAAATATGCATAACTTCTCCCAACAGCCAACTAAAGTTAAGCATATGAAGAAACCACCGCTCCAGGACAATTCAAGCCTCGTACACACGGTTCCATTTTCGTATGACCGCGCTTCTGATTTTGTCAAAAGTGCATATCCATGATTTTATAAAGCATACTGAATATCTGAAAATTTTCGTCCGACAAAGGCGAACATAGTGACGTACTACGTGAGTATAAATAGGAAGTTTATTTTCGGTGCATCACCCTTTGGGCCCCTTCCGCTAATCTCACTATTAAAAAGACATTAACCACTTCAGCCCTGGAACGATTTCACACTTTAGGACCAGAGCACTTTTTGCGATTCGGCACTGTGTCGCTTTAACTGACAATTGCGCGGTCGTGCGGCGTTGTACCCAAACAAAATTTGCGTTCTTTTTTCCCACAAATAGAGCTTTCTTTTGGTGCTATTTGATCACCTCTGCGTCATTTCTGATCGCCGCTATAAACAAAAGAAGAGCGACAATTTTGCAAAAAATCCCAAATTTCTTACTTTTTGCTAAAATACAAATCCAAAAAAAAAAATATAAAAAAACATTTTTTTTCATCGGTTTTGGCCGATTTATATTCTTCCTCATATTTTTCGTAAAAAAATCGCAATCGGCATTTATTGATTGGTTTGCGCAAAAGTTGCCGCGTTTACGGATGATGAGAATTAATTTCTGGGGTTTTTCATTTTTTTTTAGCGGTACTGTGATATTTCAGCGGATATGTCGGACACTTTTGACACTTTTTTGGGACCATTGGCATTTATACAGCGATCAGTGCTATAAAAATGCACTGATTACTGTGTAAATGCCATTGGCAGTGAAGGGGTTAACCTGCAGGGGGCGCTCTAAGGGTTAACTGTGTTCCCGGGCGTGTTCTAACTGTGTGTGGGCTGCCCTAGCTGGGGAAAGGGGATGATCACAGCTTCCATGTAGTGGAAGGTTGTGATCATCGCCCTTCCCCCTCCATGAGAATGGAGGTCCGTGTTCACATACACGGACCTCCGTTCTCTCGCTGCGGGGGGGGGCCATCGCGGGTAGCGGCGGAGATTGAGTCTGCCCTACCTGCTCCCTGGCCCCCCCCCGAACACAGTGAGCGCTAACTAATATTAGTTATCGCGGCCGCTGTCAGGTGACGGCGGTTTGCGATAACGAGCCACCTTGTCGCCGTCACGCTGCGGCGGGCGCTCGGCAAGTGGTTAAAAAGATGATAATGTGTGCTGCATTTCATAATTTCAATTGCCACATCACAAATATTAATTCTGGATTACGATTGCCAGTTTACACGACCAAACTCTTCCGGGTCGTTCCTTGATTACGAACATGTTTGTACTTTTGACTTTTGTGTGTCGATTTTTGTACAGACCATCCGAAAATTGGACGATGTTGTACAGCAAAAATTTACTAGTCTGCACATCCAGTTTTTGTCTGATGAAAAATGAAAATCGGATGTTGAAAGGCGCATACTAACAGTAAGAATTTCGGGCGACAAGCTGTCGAAAGAAAATTCCCGTCCAAAATTTGCATCGTGTGTGCAGGCCTTAACACTCCATAAGGATCAGCTGTATCTGCAGAGTAATGTTTGCTGGCTTTGTTTGCAGTGAACCATAGAACAAGATAAATGAAGGTTGGGTAGCCGCAACTAAGCTGGGACCAGTAGTTCACCTGTCGTGCTGTTCACTATTTTACTTGTCAATAAAGGAGATCATTTTTTAGAGTGCGGCTACCCAACCTTCATTTATCTTGTTCTAAAGTTAAGCATACATATGCACCAAAATTCGTCCTGTGTGTTCCCCTATCTGTTCAACAGTAACTGCTCTAACAACTGGCTTCTGTCAAGCAGTCCTGTTGGAAAGCTAGCAATCAATTCTCACATGCAGTCAATGGTCTGATCTGTGTATTCTGACACTAATTTCCTCAATGTCCAAATACAATAGTTCAATAGTGGGGGAAGATCCCTGTATTCACATCGCTTGCATGAATGTGGGGATCTGCCAGCTTTTTCACACTGGGGCGGTTTTCAGGCACTTTAGCACTGAAAACCGCCTCTCATTCATTCCAGTGTGTCTTTTCACACTGGGGTGGTGAGCTTAAGGCCTCATACACACGGGTGTTTCTTAAAATATAAATAAAACGTCGGGCCCGACGTCAAGGAAAAAAAATCGGCGTTTTTCTGCGTTATGCATCGGCGTTAGTGAGCATTAGTGAGGCGTCAATAGGAGTTTTTTTAAAAAAAATCATCCCTCTGCTATTTTTCAACCTAAAAACGTTGGCGTCAAAAAAAGCTGGTTAACGCCGGTACGGCATTAGTTGGCATTAGTGAGCATTTTGCGGCGTCGGCGTCAAAAAACGCCAACATGTTACAGCCTCAGAACTCGCTGGCCGTGGGTTCTAGTTTCAGCTCACTAACGCCATTGACTAACATGGAGAGCTGCAAAAAACGCCAGAAAACACCGGCGTCAAAAAACGTCCGTGTGCATGAGGCCTAAAAGCGATTGAAAGCACTGCAAAACAGGAGTTATCAACCCTTTTTTTGGGGGGTTAAAAGCGCCCCGCTAATAGGCCGAAAAGCTAGAGCGATGCTAAAACGAGCATGCT
This sequence comes from Glandirana rugosa, assembly GCA_018402905.1. Lineage (NCBI taxonomy): Eukaryota > Metazoa > Chordata > Amphibia > Anura > Ranidae > Glandirana > Glandirana rugosa. Next base: position 1,027,990 of record BLSH010022312.1, read on the forward strand.
TACCGCAAAGGCATGGGTGGCCCCAGTGTGAAAGGGGTCTAACTGTGTGCATCAGGGCTGAGGGCTATTGAGAAGAGTACTGAGGTGCAGTGCTGTGTTGTTTTCATGAAGCTATGCACAGCACCCTGCTGACCCTTCTCACCCATCATAATCTGCCTACATTACGTAGAGAAGTACAGAGACCCATCAATAAATATAAATAAGGTTTGCAATAAAAACAGAAGTTTTATTTTATTTCATCAGCATTTTGATGGGGGGGTGAGGGGGAAACAGGGAAGACAAAATATAAGCAGGTTAAACCTAAGCTTTAAGGCAAACGTAGCTATGGATCACTAGTGTATACTTGTACTGCAACCCCAATGAACACTTCATTTGTAATTTATAGAACTGTAAATAAAAAACAGAAACACTTGCATGTATTCTCATAGACTCACTCACAGTACTTAATCTAAATCCTTGTTATATTTTCAATTTATCACTGGAGAAATAACAGTTGAAAACAGATGAATAACAGTTTCATACATCAGCCTCATTGAAAGGCATATCCAAAACAGTACTGCCACCTCGCCCCCACCATCTCCCTTTCTCATTACATTATAGGGTTTGGTGCTCACCTAACAATTGGTAGTGTCAGGGGATTGGAGTCATTCCTTTATCAGTTTATATGTGGGCATAAACCACTTGATTCAGTCAATAGCCTTCAGGCCTTTCTATTTTTCCTTTGACTCAGCAGACAAAAAATCAAATGAAAGTGATCAAAAGAGAAAATCTACAGCCTCATCATTTCCTAGGTTCAGTCAAAATATTGAACAAATCCCTAAATTGGTTGAACTATGACATGTGTGGGCACCATAGTGAGCATGTATCAATATGCCTTATACTCAGGACCAAATCAAGTGAAATCTGCTCTGCCATAGATTTGTAGAGATCGATCATTTTACCAATATGATGTTTTATAAGTAGAGACATGCAAGCAATAGAAAATACTCTCCTCTTGTATTTTGTTGCATCCACTGTGAAACATGCCTATTGTCAGGATTCAACAGCTGGTGGACCTGATATATGTAACTACACACAGAAACTTGGCTCGGACCATGTATGTATATCTTTAAAGTGAGATTTATTTACAGTGAACAATAACCACACACCAACAGCAATAAACATGAGAATGCATGAAAATCAAACCTAAATAACCAAAATGCAGAAACCTAACAACTAACCAGTGGTGGCCGCTCCATAAGGGGCGCAGGGGCACTGCCCCCCTAATCACCATGCGCCCAGGCCCTAATCTCCATGCAGGGCGCCGGACGCATGGATTTCAGTGGGTTTTGTTTTTGTTTTGTTATTTTATTTGAAGCACATGATTAGAGCCGGAGGCCGGAGCCGGTACTGGATACAGGGCAAGATCAAGGGCAAATGGCAACAGAGGCTGACAGCAACAGAGCAAACAGAGAACAAGGCAGGCCAAAACCCTGAGGCAAAGAGCCATTGCAAAAGTGGAATATAAAGGGGTTGTAAAGTCTCATGATTTTTCACCTTAATGCATTCTATGCAGTGAGTCCCGCTGTCTGTGTCAATGCACAGGAGCCCCCATGGAAAGTGGCTCTCCGTGGGGGCACCCGATGAAGGGGCATAGTCAGGAGCACCTCCGGGGCACCCCAGAAGAGGAGGACCGGGGCTGCTCTGTGCAAAACCCTTGCACAGAGCAGGTAACTATAACATGTTTGTTATTTAAAAAAAAAAAATCAAACCTTTACAATCACTTTAAGTACCCTACCAGCAGGTGTGGCTAGGTGGAGCTGATTCCTTGAACCTGATGACTGCTGGGAGACATCTGTTGGTGGACACTGGAACTGCAGCAATCGGCCCAGAGCACCAAGTGCCACCAGCAGGCAAACTCGATCCTAACATCTATCCTATGCTTTATGCTTCCTTATTAACCACTTGCCTTCTGAAAGATTTACCACCCTTCATGACCAGGCCATTTTTTTAAAATATGGTGTTACTTTAACTGATAATTGCGCGGTTGTGCGATGCTGTACCCAAACAAAATGTATGTCCTTTTTTTCCCCACAAATAGAGCTTTCTTTTGGTGGTGTTTGATCACCATGGTGGTTTTTATTTTTTGCACCATAAACAAAAAAAGAGACAATCTTGGGAAAAAAAACTATATTTTTTACATTCTGCTATAAAACACATCCAATAAAAAAAAATTAAAAATCTAATTTCTTCATCAATTTAGGCCAATATGTATTCTGCTACATATTGTTGGTAAAAAAATCCTAATGAGTGTATATTAATTAATTTGCGCAAAAGTTATAGTGTCTATGGGATGTATATATTTATTTATTTTTTACTAGTAATGGCGGAAATCAGTGACTTATAGCGGGACTGTGATATTGCTGTGGACAGTTGGGTTACTCACACTTTTTGGGCACCAGTGACACGAATACAGTGATCAGTGCTAAAAATATGCACTGTCACTGTACTAATGACACTGGCTGGGAAGGGGTTAAACATCAGGGGCACTCAAAGAGTTAAATTAGTGCCTAGCCAGTGTTTTCTAACAGTGTGGGGGTGCTTTTACTAGGGAAAGGCATTGATCCATGTTCCTGCTTTGCAGGAACACAAGATCAATGCCTTCCCTACTGACAGAACGTCGATTTGCCTTGTTTACTGAATCACAGCTGGAGCGAGCCGTTGGCAGCGCGCACTCACACCCAATACCTGGAAGTGCAGGATCACGTATATATACGCCGGTGGCGGCGCGCTCTCACACCCAATACCTGGAAGTGCAGGATCATGTATATATATATATATATATATATACGCAATCCTGCGTAGAGAGGCCGCCCTGTAGCAGTAAAACTGCTATAGGGTGGTTGGCAAGTAGTTATGATAGCATCTAGTAATAATGTATGCTACTTCTGATGTGGTTTCTGTATCAGCCAATGACCAGACACACAGTGATGTTTGCTTGACCTTTACTGACTGTATGCAGGACAGAAAGGTCAAAGGGATATGACCAACACTAAATGGAGGGTTATAAAAGAAGGAGTCCAAAACAGTGTAACAAGAATGCCAGTATCAATTCTTGCATTTGCCCACTAGGTAGCGATACAGCATAACTAAGTATATGGTAAGAAAAACTTCAGCCCCACAGCCAGGCACACAACAGGCTCATTCAATCTTTCTCTAAAAACCAGTCCAGGGGATGTTGTGTTTGTTGTTTTTATTTTGGAGAACTTGGATAGGGATGAGAGTAATGGTGGGATACTCCAAGATCAATCAATAACAACTGAGGACTTTATCTTCCTTTTAGCTTAAGTAGTAGTAGCAGTATAACCAGTAGAGTAAAGTCCTTTTAAGTAGCAAAGTGTCTGAGCTAGGGATGGGTGAATGGTTCAGCCCAAGCATGAGTTCTGGCCGAATATTGGCTGTTCGCCTGTTCGCCAAACAACTGAATTTTTAAGGTGTATGATCGTTTGTTCGGCCCGGCGAATGACCACAATGCACTGCGTCCTTGTACAGTGCATCGAAAGCCCTGATTGGCTGAAGTAGTGAAAGCTTCGCCAAATCAGGGCACAGAGCACTGCCAGAGCAATGAGTAGACTATTCTTTCAATAGCTGCCATTTTCACTGTGATATCAGCTTGGAGAGAGATAGAACAGGGCTCTGTTCAGTGCTACTAGACAGTGTGCTATTGTGTGCTATTGTGATTCTATTGTCAGTGTAGAATATTACTTTAGTGTTAATCTAGGGATAGTCAGTGTGAGTGTAGTGACGACCATCATTGATATTTGCATTAGTGTGCAGCTAGGGACAGTTCAGTTAGTGTCAGTGTAGTGTAGTGACGAGTCATTCATCTTTACATTAGTGTGTATCTAGAGTAGGGATAGTTTAGATTTAGTGGGATTGTACTATTGACTACCATTCATCTTTACATTAGTGTGCATCTAGGAACAGTTCAGATAGTGTCAGTGAAGTGACCGTTTAACACTGTATATTTCATTGAATTACTGCAAGTTGAACGCCATATAGTTCTGTGTGTTACTGCAAGTTTAATGCCATATATTTCTGTAAGTTACTGCAAGTTTAATGCTATAGAGTTCTGTGTGTTACTGCAAGTTTAATGCCATATAGTTCTGTGCGTTACTGCAAGTTTAACGCCATATAGTTCATTGCATTACTGCAAGTTTAACGCCATATATTTCTGTGCGTTACTGCAAGTTTATCGCTATATAGTTCTGTGCATTACTGCAAGTTTAACGCCATATATTTCTGTGCGTGACTGCAAGTTTAACGCCATATAGTTCTGTGCGTTACTGCAAGTTTAATGCCATATATTTTATTGCCTTACTGCAAGCTTAATGCCATATAGTTCTGTGTGTTACTGCAAGTTTAACGCCATAAAGTTCATTGCGTTACTGCTAGTTTAACGCCACATAGTTCTGTGTGTTACTGCAAGTTTAACACTATATAGTTCTGTGTGTTACTGCAAGTTTAACGCCATATAGTTCTGTGCATTACTGCAAGTTTAACGCTGTATATTTCATTGTGTTACTGCAAGTTTAGTCCCATATAGTTCTGTACATTACTACAAGTTTAATGTCATATAGTTCTGTACGTTACTGCAAGTTTATCAGCATATATTTCATTGTGTTACTGCAAGTTTAATACTATATAGTTCTGTGTGTTACTGCAAGTTTAATGCCATATAATTCATTGCGTTACTGCAAGTTTAACGCTATATATTTCTGTGCGTTACTGCAAGTTTATCGCCATATAGTTCTGTGTGTTACTGCAAGTTTAACACCATATAGTTCTGTACATGACTGCAAGTTTAACACCATATAGTTCTGTGCCTTACTGCAAGTTTAATGCCATATATTTCATTGTGTTACTGCAAGCTTAACGCCATATAGTTTTGTGTGTTACTGCAAGTTTAACGCCATAAAGTTCTGTGCGTTACTGCAAGTTTATCAACGTATATTTCATTGCGTTATTGCAAGTTTAACGCCATATATTTCTGTGCGTTACTGCAAGTTTATCGCTATATAGTTCTGTGTGTAACTGCAAGTTTAACGCCATATAGTTCTGTACATGACTGCAAGTTTAACACCATATAGTTCTGTGCATTACTGCAAGTTTAATGCCATATATTCTGTTGCGTTACTGCAAGTTTAATGCTGTATATTTCATTGTGTTACTGCAAGTTTAGTGCCATATAGTTCTGTACATTACTACAAGTTTAATGTCATATAGTTCTGTATAATGCAAGTTTATCATCATATATTTCATTCCATTACTGCAAGTTTAACGCCATATATTTCTGTGCATTACTGCAAGTTTAATGCCGTATATTTCATTGCATTACTGCAAGTTTAACTCCCTATAGTTCATTGCATTACTGCAAGTTTAACGCCATATAGTTCTGTGCGTTACTGCAAGTTTAACGTCATATAGTTTTATGCATTACTGCAAGTTTAACGCCATATATTTCATTGCCTTACTGCAAGCTTAATGTCATATAGTTCTATGCGTTACTGCAAGTTTAATGCCATATAGTTCTGTGCGTTACTGCAAGTTTAACGCCATATAGTTCATTGCATTACTGAAAGTTTAATGACATATAGTTCTGTGCGTTACTGCAAGTTTAAAGCAGTATAGTTCATTGCGTTACTGCAGGTTTAACGCCATATAGTTCTGTGCATTACTGCAAGTTTAACACCATATATTTCATTGCATTACTGCAAGTTTAATGCCTTATAGTTCTGTGCATTACTGCAAGTTTAACACCATATATTTCATTGCATTACTGCAAGTTTAACGCCATATATTTCTGTGTGTTACTGCAAATTGAATGCCATATAGCTCTGTGCGTTACTGCAAGTTTATCACCATATATTTCATTGCATTACTGCAATTTTAATGTCATATAGTTCTGTGCATTACTGCAAGTTTAATGCCATATATTTCTGTACATTACTGCAAGTTTAGCGCCATATATTTAATAGCATTACTGCAAGTTTAATGCCATATATTTCATTGCACTACTGTAAGTTTAACGCCATATAGTTCTGTGCATTACTGCAAGTTTGACGCCATTTAATTCATTGCGTTACTGCAAGTTTAACGCCATATAGTTCTTTGCCTTACTGCAAGTTTAATGCCATATAGTTCTATGCGTTACTGCAAGATTAATGCCATATAGTTCTGTGCATTACTGCAAGTCTAACGCCATATATTTCATTGCATTACTGCAAATTTAACGCCATATAGTTCTGTGCATTACTGCAAGTTTAACACCATATATTTCATTGCATTACTGCAAATTTAACGCCATATAGTTCTGTGCGTTACTGCATGTTTGACACAGTATATTGCAGTATATTGTACTGTATCCGTGGAGTGTGTCTGTGTAGTGGGTAGTCAAATTAAAGTGCACCAAACACCATTTTCCATTGATTAAACTGAATCCACGTACACATTTACACATCTGTATTACATTTGGTAAATAAGCACCTCCAACCCCCCCCCCCCCATCATCTGTCTGGGAGGACAACAAGGAGAGGCAAACACTCACATAGCACTGTAAGGGGTCCAGCAGTGTATATGTGTCCACAGGCAAAGGTGGATGTGGTCAGTCCTCAGGCAGGGCAACATGTCTTCTGTTTATTCATGTTTCCCGTGCTATCCAGCCACAGCATGCAGAAGAGGGGGTGGACTAGCTTACTAAACCATCCTCATCCTCTGTCACCCAAGCAGAGATTAGTATGCAGTCCCCTGTAGCTGTCAGAGTGGCTAAACTTGCCTCCTTGTCCACAGCTATTCCTGCCATAGCCCCAGCATCAGGCATACAAGAGTCAGCGGAATTTGAACACAGCATCAGCCACTTGCCCCTTGAGGATGCACAGCCATTACTTAATTCAGATGTTGGTTCTGAGGTTGAGGAAGGCAGGGACATGAGCCTACAGAGAGGGGAGAACACTGGTACACAAATTGGCATTCATGTTCTCCCAGCCACAGCGTATTGCCAAGTTGTCTTCAGTGGTAATGAGGATGAAGGAGATGATGATGATGAGGTCACTGATGCGACTTGGGTGCCAGATAGAGCAGAGGAGAAAAGTGAGGGTGAGGCACAACCCCAACGAGGCAGTCATCATGGAAGACCAGAGAGCAGCCTCCCTATTCCATCACATTGTGGAGCTATTTTCTCCAGCCCACTTCCCACAGCTCAGCTGTCTGGACCTTTTTCTGTATATGTGCAGTCGATCACACAGTTGTTTTTTGCAAACTTTGTCTCAAGTACATCAAAATGTGGCAAAAACACCAGCCATTTGGGTACCACATGCTTGACAAAGCATTTAACCTCACATCACTCACCCATTGGCAAATGCACCTAAAAAGCCACACAAAAGGGGCACAGATCTGTCCCTCCTCCTCCTTACTCACCTCAGTCTGCCCCTGTTATACCTCATGACTAGTGATGGGCAAACGGTTCGGCCCGAGCATAAGTTCGGGCTGAACTATCGCTGTTCGGGCGTTCGGTGAATAGCCGAACAAACAGGACATTCGACCATTTGTTCAGCACCCCACACAGACCAAAATACATGCGGCACTGAACAATGCATTGCAAGCCCTGATTGGCTGAAGCAGTGAAAGCTTTAGCCAGTCAGGGCACAGAGCACTGTCAGAGTCATGATTGGACACTGTCATCATGACTTTATCCAATCATGGCTCATTCCCACCCCACAGTATAAAAGTATTCTTTCAATGGCAGCCATTTTCAGTGGGTTTTCAGCTGGAAAGAGATAGAACAGAGCTCTGTTCAGTGCTATAAGTTAGCTAGTGTGCTATACTGTGCTATTTTGCAGCTGTAATTGTCAGTGTAGAATATTAGTTTAGTGTCAGTCTAGGGATAGTGTGAGCGTAGTGAAGAAGACCATAATTAAACTTTGCATAGTGTGCAGTTAATTAGGGACTGCTCAGATAGTTTCACTGTAGTGTTGTGAGACCGTGTCATTCATACATACATTGGTGTATATGTAGAGTAGGGACAGCTCTGATAATTTCAGTATAGTGTAGTGAGACCGTGTCAGTAATGTTTACATTAGTGTATAGCAAAAATAGGGACAGTTCAGATAGCGTCAGTGTAGTGATGGTTGAACACCATCTATTTGATTTCATTACTGCAAGTTTAACGCCATTTACTTCTGTGTGTGTTACTGCCATTTTAACGCCATATAGTTCTGTTTGTGCTACTGCCAGTTTAACAGCATTTACTTCTGTTTGCGTTACTGCCAGTTTAACACAATTTACTTCTGTGTGCATTACTGCCAGTTTAAAGACATATAGTTCTGTGTGTGTTACTGTAAGTTTAATGCCATTTACTTCTGTGTGCATTACTGCAAGTTTAACGCCATTTAGTTCGGTGTGCGTTACTGCCAATTTAAAGCTATATCGTTTCTTTTTAGTTACTGCAAGTTTAACGCCATGTAGTTCTGTGTGCGTTACTGCCAGTTTAATGCCATATAGTTCTGTGTGCGTTACTGCCAGTTTAATATCTCTTTATTCAGAGTCGTGAAACAGCATAAGTAAGCATAGTGCATCAAGATAGTGTGTAATATATTATAGAAATGTACAAAACAATTTTCCAGAACCTCAGAGTCCATTTATCTTCCTAAGAAGGTTTAAGGTAGTTTAGAGGTAAGATCTAAGTCTGAGTAGAACACAGTCAAGTATACACTGAGTACAACATTGCAACCATAAATATGTGAATGGAACACAGACATGGAACTGTTTAGTATAATCAGATTTTCAAGTAGATGAAGAAACAGAGTAATAAGAAAGAAGGAAGGAAGAAATAGAATGACAGGTAGGAGAAAGAAGGTAAAGGGGGAGCAGTTAGAGAAAAAGAGTGAGTGAGAAAAAGGAGTGTAAGGAAGAAGAAAAGGAGTGGGGGGGGGGGGATAAAAACATCTGTTAACGGCCTGTTTGCATACTGTTAGGGTGATATGCATATAAGGTCTATGAATTTGGAGGTAGTTTTAAATTCTAGCCAGGAGGCCCAAGTCTTGGTGTGATGGTTGGCATTTCCTCTGTTGATTAGAGTGAGTTCCTATAGGTGACATAGATCATCAGCCATTCGTAACAATTGTGTTGTTGTTGGTGCTTACGGTTGGCCACCAAAAAAAAATACAGGGATGAGGGCTTTAGCCACGTTTAATAAGTGTGGGACCAATGAGCATTTGTAAGAAGTGGGCGAGTCAAGAGTGTTGTGGAATAAGACTGTCCATGGATCTCTTGGAGTGTGAAATCCCATGATATGATTGATGAGGTCCAGAATGTGTGACCAGTAAGGGCTAATATGGGGACAAAACCACCACACATGCGCGTGCGTGGCAGTCTGCCCACAGTTCCTCCAGCACTTAGATGAATTGAGAGAGGACATGTGGTTGAGCTTGGATGGGGTATAATGCCATCTAGTCAAAAGCTTATAGTTTACCTTCTTCATCTTAGTTGAGGTGGAAGAGACAAGAGCTAGTTGCAATACTTTATCCTTTTGAGGATCGGTCAGCTGCATGCGTAGATCAGACTCCCATTTAGTCAGAAAATGTGGGTGTTTAGGATTTTGTAAGTCAATAAGAGCTTCATAAAATTGGGAAATACAGTGTGTGGTAGTATCCTGGTAAGCAAACATAATTTCAATGGAGTTCAGTTCATTAAAGTCCCGCAGTGGCTTAGGTAGGGAGGCAATGAATTGATGGAGTTGATTGTAGCGCCATTGGTCTATAAAAGTGATTTGTCTGGTTCCTAGTATGTTTGATAGTGGTTTAAGAGTTTTAGAATGAAGAAAATTATGTAAGCGGAGGGGGTTATGCTTAGTCCATGTTTGAAAGCCAGAGTCCATTGCGCCTGGTAGAAAGTGTTCATGGTGCAGAAGTGGCATCATTGGGGAGTTGAACGACCATTTGAATCCCTTGGGTATAGAGTCCCATATGTCGAGGGTAGAATGAGTCAGGGGTAAGGTTGATAGGGCAAGCTTCCTTGCTGTATGGGGTATCCATGGGGAGATCGACAAGCTTGAGCTGCTTAAAATGTTCTCAATTTGTACCCACAGTTTGGTAGAAGGATTGACTTGCCAGTCAATCATCCGTGTTAAAGCAATTGCCCTATGATAGGTTTTGAAGTCAGGTAGGGCTAGTCTCCCTGAGTGTTTAGAGCAGATAAGGATCTGTTTTGCAACTCTAGGGTGTTTGTCTTTCCAGATAAAGCGATTGACCATGGTTTGAAGGGTAGAAAAGAATCCCACAGGCACACCTAACGGTATCATCTGCATGGTAGACAGAATTTGTGGAAGAATGTTCATTTTCAGTATATTTATTTTGCCTAGCCAGGAATGGGGGAGGGGGCCCATCTGCGAAGATCAGTTTTGATCTAATTTAATAGTGGAATATAGTTATGTTTAAAGAGAGAGGAAAGGCGAGAGGTAATATATATACCTAGATATTTTAGTTTATTCACTTGCCATTGGAATGGGAAAAGAGGTTTGAGGTGCTCTGCCTTCGGGATATTGATGTTTAGTATTTCGGATTTAGATAAGTTTATCTTAAAATTGGATAGGGATTGGAAGGTGTTAAAGGTGGTCATTAAATTAGGGAGGGAAATTTGCGGCTGTTGTATGAAAAATAGGATATCATCCGTATACGCGGCATATTTGTGGGTTATTTTTATACCCTGTATACTCTTAGTGTGTCTAATTGCAGCTAAGAAGGGCTCAAGCGAGATAGCAAAGAGCAGGGGTGAAAGAGGGCACCCCTGCCTAGTGCCATTATGTAGTGTAAAGGAGTCACTAAGAAGGCCGTTTATCCTAATTTGAGCTGTTGGGTTAGAATATAAGGTCGAGATGTGGCTAAGCATTTTGGAACCTAGGCCAAGAAATTTTAAAGTTGTCATGAGGTAGTCCCAGTCCACCCAATCAAAAGCTTTTTTAGCGTCTGTGGAAAGGAGTAGGGTGGGCTGGGAATTCCTGCGGACAAAATGAATAAGCGAAAGTGCACGTAGGGAATTGGTCAGCCGACACCCACTGCGGAAGGAGGGGTATTAATCTGGTGGAAAATACTTTAGCATATAAATTTGTGTCCACATTCAGTAGGGAAATGGGTGGATAACTTCCACATACCGTGGAGTCTTTGCCAGGCTTAGGGATGACGGTTATATGTGCGGACAAGGTTTCCGCCATTAAACCCAGGGGGCCAGAGACAGAATTTGCAAAAGATACTAAATGGGGTAGTGAAATTTCGCTAAAGGTCTTATAGTATTGGACCGTGTAACCATCAGGTCCAGGAGCTTTTCCTGAGGGCGTGGCTTTCAGGGCCTTTTGGAACTCTTCCAGCGAGAATTCAGATTCCAATTGTTTGAGGGAAGCAGGAGATAATTTAGGCAGCTTCACTTGCTTCAGATATGTAAGGATACGTGAACGTTTTTCTACGGGATTCAGGGCTGATTGTTCCCCCTGTATGTTGTATAGGGAGGCATAGAAGGCTCTGAAAGCCTTTTTCATTTTGAGGGGAAGTGTGGACCAGTTCGCCAGAGGGAAGCTTAATTTTGGAGATAAAGGAGGCCTTTTGTTTTTCCCATATGGATCGTGCTAGTTGTCTGCCATGTTTATCTCCCCATTCATATTTTAATTGAGAAATTAAGTGGAATTTACGTTTAGTTTGAAGGTTGAGGGGATCCTTAAGTTTTTCCCTTTCTAGCGTAAGGGCCTCCACATGTGCTCCGTGTAGAGACTGTTTATGTTGGCTGTCAAGAACAGCCACTCAGTGCATGGCTTCTGTGAGTTGTTGGCTGAATTCCCTCTTCTTCCTAGCTCCAAGTTCAATCAATTTCCCTCTCATAGTGGCCTTGTGGGCCTCCCATAGTATTGCAGGGGATATCTCCGGAGAGGCATTCTCCTCAAATAGCTGAGTAATGAGATATATAAAAGGGAAACATCAACTGGGTCTGACAAGAGGGAGTCGTTTAGTTTCCAGTTGTTAGTTTGGGTAGGGAGAGAGGGAATGACCAACTTGGCCATGACAGGGGCATGGTCAGAGATGGAAGCGACACCAATGGAGGTCGAGCGCAGAAGGGGAAGGTGGAAATGATCGAGGAATATGTTATCAATTCTAGAGTATGTCTGATGCATTTTAGAAAAGTACAAGAAATCTCTATCTTTAGGATGAGTCAATCTCCACACGTCCATCAATTGTAGGTCCTGTAGTTGTTTTTTAATGGTGGCTAGCCTTTTAAATGGGATATTAGAGTGTCCATGGGAAGTGTCCATGATGGGATCAAGTGGCATATTTAGGTCCCCAGCTAATATGATGAGCCCCTCAGCAAATTTTTTTAGTTCAGCAATGACATGTTGCAAAAGGGATTGTTGGTTATGATTGGGGGAGTATACATTTGCTAGAGTACACTGGGTGCTGCCTATAGAACCCTTGAGGAACAAGAAACGACCATGATCATCCGCTAATCTGTCCTTAAGTTTAAAAGCCACGCTTCTCTTAGGATTTGATGTTGTTTTGCAGCCGAATTTAAACCCCTAACATTGTAAGAAAGAACGTTCAGGGTGGCCATTGAGTCCACAGGGTGCGGTCAGCATTTTCAGTGCTCTCCCAATTCCCACACATAGTAAGAAAGGGGAGACAGGAAAGGAAGAAAGAAACAGAAAGTAGAGAGGGAAAACAGAAATCAGCATACATTAGATACTTATTGGTGAACAGTAGCTTGATAATGGGAAACAAAATAACGTCACACAGGGTACTGCAGTGATCCCGTAGGGGGTGAGGGCCACAAACCGCCAAAGGAAAACCTGAGTTTAAGAGAACACAATGGTTCACAGCCATCATCCCCAGTGGGAGGGGGGCTAGGGATACAAGTGCCAGGTATAGCATACAGCTAAGCATAATGTCTCTGCAGCACATGGCCTATGAAACAAACTTTGAACAATAAAATAACCGAAAGCAAAATGCAAAATACTGTAAATATAGATAACAGGCAGGAGTAGCAGTGAGTCTTCTAGGAATGTGAGACCCCATCATTATACCAAGATAGCCAGTAAGATTTCCAGGAATTGAAAGATCAATGACTATGGGCCGGTGAGTTAGCTATGAGGCCCCAAGAGACTCCAGGTAGCAGAGCAAGGAAAACAAAATAAAGGTTGGAGTGATCTCACCCATGCTTCTTTGAGGAGCTTGGAGTCACCGGAGGTTTCTTCTTAGAGGGTGTTTTATGCCGTTGCAGATCTGTTACTGCAGAGAAGATTGGGATTGGGTCGTGCCATCCAGGAAGCTCAACAGGTGGCATGCAAAGGTCTTGGAAGAAGGTCGGTAGGTCCTTGTGGAATCGGAGAGTAGACAACGTCCTTCCTTGGAGGCTGTAAGGCAGGCTGGGAAACCCCATCTGTAAGTTGCTCCATCCGATCGGAGTTGATCCAACTGGGGCCTAAGGGCCCTGCGTCTCTTCAAGGTATCTTTTGAGAGATCCGGGTAAATGTTGAGCATGGCACCATCAAACTCTATGTTCAGGGTGGTTCTGATAGCGTTCATGATGGCATTTTCTCCTCAAAATAGTGCAAACGGCAGATGACATCCCACAGAAGATCTGAGGAGAGATTTTATGGACGGAGTGCTTGGTACACCCGGTTGAAGAATAAGGGATCTGTGACCAGTTTCTTCAGGGCCGTATTGAGTATACCCCTAATGGTGGGTTCCAGGTCGCAGTCCTTAGTGGCTTCAGGTAGGCCACGGATGCGCAGGTTATTCCTGCGATTCCTGTTTTCCAGGTCTTCTAGCTTGTAGAGAGCCAATCGGTGAGTGATCGCTAGCTGGGTAACAGTGTCCTGCAGCTCCTTGATAACTGTGGTGTGAATGTCTTGCCGCACCTCCGTGCTCTCCACTCTGGTTAGGATATGTGCCATGTCCGTTCGCACTGCGGAGATCTCCTTCTTAATGGATTTCTCCAAGCTGCGAAACATGCCCGCCAGCTCTTTCTTAAGCCTGCTTACCAGGGAGGATACTTTGGATCCTGCGGGGCAGCCTGGGTCGTCCATCAGCTCCGAGCAGTAGGATAAGGCTGGGGAGCTGTCCCGCAGGGAGGCCGTGTGTGTGGAGAAAGATCTACACGACCTCAGGGTTCGGGCTTGGATACTCCTAGCGCCGGGGCTGCACTTATCGCTCACGAGGAAGGGTTGATGGAGCCCGAGGTGGACAATTGTGTGGTGGAACCTTTCTTGGTCCTCTTCACTCCTGTTTTGTGTGATCTTGGGGTTTTAGAAGGCATTGCCATGGTGTGTAGGCCAGTGTTGGAGACGGAGCTCAGCTAGAAGCGTCCGCTCAGCTCCATGCATAGACCATGCCCCGCATTACTGCCAATTTAATGCTATATAGTTTTTGCGTTACTGCAAGTTTAACGCCATATAGTTCTGTGTGCATTACTGCCAGTTTAATGCCATATAGTTCTGTGTGCGTTACTGCCAGTTTATCGCCATTTAAGTCTGTTTGCGCTACTTCCAGTTTAACACCATTTACTTCTGTGTGAGCTACTGTCAGTTTAACATTGCATAGTTCTGTGTGCATTACTGAAAGTTTAACGCCATTTACTTCTGTGTGCGTTACTGCCAGTTTAATGCCATATAGTTCTGTGTGCGTTACTGCAAGTTTAACGCCATTTACTTCTGTGTGCGTTACTGCCAGTTTAATGCCATATAGTTCTGTGTGCGTTACTGCCAGTTTAACGCCATTTACTTCTGTTTGCGTTACTGCCAGTTTAACGCCATATAGTTCTGTGTGCGTTACTGCCAATTTAAAGCTATATCGTTTCTTTTTAGTTACTGCAAGTTTAACGCCATGTAGTTCTGTGTGCGTTACTGCCAGTTTAATGCCATATAGTTCTGTGTGCGTTACTGCCAGTTTAACGCCATATAGTTCTGTGTGCATTATTGCCAGTTTAAAACCATTTAGTTTTGTGCATTACTGCAAGTTTAACGCCATATCGTTTTGTGCGTCACTGTACGTTTGGCGCATTATATTGCAGTATGTTATAGTGTATCCGTGAAGTGTGTCTGTGTAGTGTGATTACTCAAATTAAAGTGCACCAAAACACCACTTTACATTGATTACCCACCCACATTTGGAACTTCCGCTGATCGTATTCATCCCCCCTCAGGTGTCACATTTAGCACCTTTTGGGGGGGGAGGGGGAAGAGGATACCTTTGACAGGTATTTTTTTCCCTCTTCCGGGAGCCTGTCCGCAGCGCATTACATCAGCAGCCCGCCTCCCTCTTCCTCTGGCCGCTGGGCCACTGACAGAGCACAGCACGCTTTGCGCAATGCGCAGTAGGTGCCCAGCCCCGAAGCCAACTGGTTCCACTGCCGGGTTCCCTTACCCGCAATGGCCATGGGTGCACTTGACTAGCCGATCCGAAGATCGGTGGCGATGCTGACATCGCTGGACTCCAGGACAGGTAAGTGTCCTAAATTTAAAAGTCAGCAGCAAATGTATATGTAGCTGCTGACTTTTAATTATCAAATCGGTGGCAGACCTTCGCTTTCAAGTGCATCTATGTACAGATTTCCACTTCTTAATATTTGCTAATAAGCGCCATCCCCTCCCTCCCAGTACTGTCCGGGAGGACAAGAAGGAGAGGTGGACATTCTCTTGGAATGTAAGGGGGCCAGCAACAAATCTGTCCTCAGGCAAAGGTGGATGTGGTGGTCAATCCTCAAGCAGTGCATCATTTCCTCTGTTTAGTGAGTTTGCCCGTGCTATCCAGCCACAGCATGCAGAGGAGGTGGTGGACAGGCTTAACCCCTTGCCGACCGCCGATCGGCATCTGACGGCGGCAAGGTGGCTCGTGAGCGCAAATCGCCGTCATATGACGGCGGCTGCGCTCACGAGCCTAGTGAGCGCGCGCGCGCGCCTCCGTGTTCGGGGGGGGCCAGGGAGCGGGTGCGGCGGCTTCGATTGCCGCCGGCCACCCGCGATCCCCCCCCCGGAGCGAATGAGCGGAGGTCCGTGTATGTAAACACGGCCCTTACTGCCGCTAAACGCGAGTGCTCGGTGGAACGGCGGCAGTCTACGGCTAGCCGCCAGCCGTTCCCCAATTCGGACAGGTGGTGGAGGAGACGTACGACACCGACCTATCGTGCCCGTTTGAGTGATTTGTCTCCTTTACTACGTGACGAACTCCTAACTGGTGGTGTAGGTGGAAACGGACTCCTGTCTAAACAACGACCGGGGGAATGTAAGGTTCTCTTACAGGTGGAGAGGAAGAACAGGAGGGCCTGTCATGACCCTCCCTCCCCTACCGCGAATAATCGTTTATAATTCTTCACCTTTAGACAT
>BLSH010022312.1:1106717-1123485 GCA_018402905.1 Glandirana rugosa
CGGTATATGGTAGGCCAGAATGCCCCTCAACGATTGGTGAGACCAGAAGAAGTACAGGCGATAGTAGATTGGGTGGCTGACAATGCCTCCAGTTCCTTCCCATTGTCTCCCTCCCGGTCCCTTGATGAAAGCTCAGAGTTGGCACCTGAACCCCATGGCCATCTGTCTTTCACCTCAGCCCCTTGTAAATTAGCCAAGCAGTCTGAGCCCCAAGTCCTGCAAGAGACTCTTATGCTTTTTGATGACTCTCCTGGTGTGCTTTCCGTGGGCCATCCACATAGCGCTGCCCCAGAAGTGGAAGACATTGAGTGCACCGATGCCCAACCACTTCTGTTGCAGGATGAGGACATGGAAACACCAGCGCAGCACATTTCTGATGATGACGAAACACAGGTGCCAACTGCTGCAGCTTGCCTCAGTGTGCAGACTGACAAGGAGGGCAGTGGTGAAGGGTGGGTGGAAGATAATGTGGAGGATGATGAGGTCCTAGACCCCACATGGAATGAGGGTCATGCGAGTGACGTGTGGAGTTTGGAGGAAGAGGTGGTGGTCGCACAGAGGCACCAGCACAGCAAAAGAGGAAGCAGGTTGCAAAAGCGGAGCGAGCTTGATAAAGGAGCGTGGCTGCCACACCAATCGCAGCACGCCAGCTCGGATAACGCGTCGCTGTCATCCTGGGACACTAGCTTCCACGGAACCAAGCCTCATTTCAAGATTCCCCTGTTTCCGGCCGGTTACCAACTCACAGGGACGCTTGCTACAGTTCATGATGGTGCTATGAATCCTGGCCTATGGACGTCTCACTGATGTTACCCCTTTGAGGACCTGCTCATGTGCTTTTATCTTCTGTCTCATGTGAGTTGCCAATTGTTGGTTTTAATAAACTGTTTTTAAAGTCTGCACTTAGAGGCGCCTCTTTTCTTTTCATCCAGGGGGAAACGACAGCAGGCTGTTTTAAAACTGATATGTTTGAGGGATAAACCCCACACTGCGCAGGAGCTGTGGACGGGCATTGAACAACAGACCAATGAGTGGTTGTTGCCACTGAGCCTCAAGCCCGGCCTGGTGGTGTGCGACAATGGCCGAAATCTCGTAGCGGCTCTGGGCCGAGCCCATTTGATGCACATCCCTTGCCTGGCGCATGTGCTGAATTTGGTGGTACAGAATTTTCACAAAAAAATTACCCGGATATGTCAGAGCTGCTGCATAAAGTGCGGGCCGTCTGTGCGCACTTTCGGCGTTCTCACCCTGCTGCTGCTCGCCTGTCTGCGCTGCAGCGGAACTTTGGCCTTCCCGCTCACCGCCTCATATGCGACGTGCCCACAAGGTGGAACTCCACCTTGCACATGCTGGAGAGACTGTGCGAGCAGCAGCAGGCAATAGTGGAGTTTCAGCTGCAGCACGCATGGGTCAGTCGAACAGCAACACTTCACCACCAACGAGTGGGCCTCCATGCGAGACCTGTGTAGCGTATTGCGGTGTTTTGAGTACTCCACCAACATGGCCAGTGCCGATGATGCTGTTCTCAGCATTACTATCCCACTTCTATGTCTCCTTGAAAAAACACTTCGGGCCATGATGGAAGAGGATGTGGCACAGGAGAATGAGGAGGAGGAGGAAGAGGGGTCATTTCCACGGTTATCAGGCCAGTCATTCGCAAGTGGCTCGGAGGGTGGGTTCCTGCACCAGCATAGGCCAGGTCCAAAATATTCAAGGCAGGGCCCAGTTCTGGAGGATGCGGAGGACGAGGAAGATGAGGAGGAGGAATTGCAGCAGGGTGGCACCCAACGCAGCTCGTGGGCATCACTGGAGCGTGGCTGGGGGGATACAGAGGACACAGATGATATACCTCCCACAGAGGACAGCTTGTCTTTGCCTGTGGGCAGCCTGGCACACATGGCCAACTACATGCTGCAGTGCCTGCGCAACGACAGCCGAGTTGCCCACATTGTAACTTCCTCTGATTACTGGGTGGCCACCCTGCTGGATCCCCGTTACAAGGACAACGTGCCGTCCTTAATCCCCTCACTGGAGCGTGAGAGGAAGATGCGCGACTACAAGCGCACACTGGTAGAGGCGCTGCTGAGGGCATTCCCAAATGATACCGGGGGCTCAGCGGAAGCACAAAGTGAAGGTAGAGGAGGAGGAGGAGGTAGAGGCCACCAACGCAGCTGTGCCACCGCCAGCACCTCAGAAGGCAGGGTTAGCATGGCTGAAATGTGGCAAAGCTTTGTCAGCAGCCCGCCACAACAAACTGCACCACCAGCCGATAGACAACGTCTTAGCAGGAGGCAGCATTTCAGCAACATGGTGCAAGAGTATGTGGGCACACGCCTACACGTACTGCCTGATGGGTCTGTCCCATTCAACTTCTGGGTCTCTAAATTGGCCACATGGCCTGAGCTTGCCCTTTATGCCTTGGAGGTGCTGGCCTGCCCTGCAGCCAGTGTATTGTCGGAACGTGTGCTTAGCACGGCAGGGGGATTTATCACAGACAAGCGGAGCCGTTTGTCCACATCCAATGTGGACAAGCTAACCTTTATTAAAATGAATCAGGCATGGATCCCACAAGACTTGTCTGTACCTTGTGCAGAATAAACATTTAGACCGGACTCACACAGCCATTCATATACTTCTTTTTTTGAATAGGCCTCAATACAAAAAAAAACATGTTGGCTACCTCCTCCTACTCCTCTACCACCGCCACTTCCACCTACACTGCCACGGTCACGGCCTAGTCAACCTCTAGGCTCCTACTCCACATCCACCCCCCTTCCCATTTTTTTATTTGATTTTAATTTATTTTCCCTATCCCCATTTATTTGTAGGGCACTTGCCCTACCTTTACCCCCATTTTACTTCCTTTTGCAACCCTCTAGGGCTTTCCAGGACTTTGTTACAGCCATTTTTGTGCCTAAACGTTCGGGTCCACATTGATTTCAATGGGGTTCGGTGTCCGGGCGATCGTTCGGGTTCCGTCCGGACCCGGACTTTGTCCCGAAGTTCGGCCGGACCAGCAGAACCCGAACTTCCAGAGGTTCGCTCAACTCTAATTATGGGGGACCCCACTCCATTTTTTAAAGAAAATTTGGCATGGAGTTCCCCTTAAAATCTATGACAGACCAAAAGGGCCTGTTATGGATTTGGGGGAGGACGCCACGCCTTTTTTTTTTTCTTAACTCTGTCATGGGGTTCCTCTTAACCACTTCAATGCACTGTGTTATATATATATATACTACACTGACTGAACTATATATTATCCACTGTATTATATATACTACACTGACTGCACTATATACTCTGCAATGTATTATATATACTACACTGACTGCACTATATACTTTCAACTGTATTATATATACTACACTGGCTGTACTGTATACTCTCCACTGTATTATATATACTACACTGACTGCACTATATACTCTGAACTGTATTATATATACCACACTGACTGCACTATATACTCTCCACTGTATTATATATACTACACTGACTGCACTATATACTCTCCACTGTATTATATATTCTACACTGACTGCACTATATACTCTCCACTGTATTATATATACTACACTGACTGCACTATATACTCTCTACTGTATTATATATACTACACTGACTGCACTATATACTCTAAACTGTATTATATACACTACACTGACTGACTGCACACTACAATAACTACCTGCCTAATCTCCATTCATCCACTATATATGGCCGCCGTGTAAGCAGCAGCCTTATATAGTGTGAGCCATGATTGGCCAAAGGCTCTCATCGCTCTGTGATTGGCCAGAGCATGGCTAATCAGCAGCCTTCAATGCACTGTGATCCCGCAGTGCATTACGGGGCGCTCGTCGGCGCAGGAACGTCCTCAAACATCAAGCCCATCCCTTTGTGAGAGACATGCTTTTTTTATACACTATGACAGTATGCGAGGTGAAGTGGTAGACGGATGCTACCTGTTGCCTCATGCGTTCATGTGGACTGGATTAAACAGAGTACGGTCTACCAGCAGGTGGCTTAAATAATCAGGAAGAGATCTCACTTGAGCTCTGACCTGGACCTCAGAGAGGGATCTGAGGGAGTTCTGTGTCTGTTTGGACTTAAGACGAGCACTGTGGCTTATGCTTTGTGGGTGTCAGGGGCCAGCCCCACACAGTATAGTGAGGAAATGATACTGTTTAGTTTAGCGCCAGACGGCAAGGATTTATTTTCTGTTTTGTTTGTTTTTAACCACTTGACCACTGGGCACTTAAATCCCCTTCCTAACTGGACTTATTTTCAGCTTTCAGTGCTTTCATTGAATGACAATTACTCAGTCATACTACACTGTACCAATATTTTTTCACACAAATAGAGCTTTCTTTTGGTGGTATTTAATCACCGCTGGGTTTTTTATTTTTTGCGCTATAAATGAAAAAAAAAAATTTGTGAAAAAAATGCATTTTTCTTTGTTTCTGTTATTAAGTTTTGCAAATGAGTCATTTTTCTTCATAAATTTTGGCCAAAATTTATACTGCTACATATCTTTGGTAAAAATAACCCAAATCAGTGGATATTATTTGGTCTTTGTGAAAGTTATAGAGTCTATGGTGCCAATTATCAAAAATTGATTACAACTGATGTACTAAAGGCCTGTCTCATTTCTTGACTACCTCTTGCACTTTTGAAGGTCTTGGAGCACCAGGACAATGGAAACCCCAAAAAATGACCCCATTTTGCAAAGCAAACACCCCAACGTATATTCTAGGAGGCATTATGAGTCTTTTGAACATGTCATTTTTTCCACACATTTTTGGAAAATGAGGAAAGAAAATGAAAACACATTTTTTTTTAAACAAAGTTGTCCATTTATAAGATATTTCTAGCACATAGCATGTACATAGCAAAAATTACACTCCAAAATACATTCTGCTACTCCTCCTGAGCATGGTGATACCACATGTGTGACACTTTTACACATCCTGGCCACATACAGAGGCCCAACATGCAGGGAGCACCATCAGGCGTTCTAGGGGAATAAATTTCAAATCAAATTTGACTACCTATTACACTATTGTGAGGCATTGTAGTGATGTGGATGGGCAGTGTAGTGGCATGGATGGGCACTGTAGTGGCACGGATGGGCAGTGTAGTGGCATGGATGGGCAGTGTAGTGGCATAGATGGGCAGTGTAGCGGCACTGATGGGCACTATAGTAGCATGGATGGGCACTGAAGTGGTACTGTAGTGGCATGGGTGGGCAGTGTAGTGGCATGGATGAGCACTGTAGTGGCACTGTAGTGGAATGGATGGTCAGTGTAGTGGCACTGATGGGCACTGTAGTGGCATGGATGGGCAGTGTAGTGGCACTGATGGGCACTGTAGTAGCATGGATGGGCAGTGTAGTGGCACTGATGGGCACTGTAGTGGCATGGATGGGGTGGATAAGACATGGATGGGGATAACTGAGCATGGATGGGGAGGGCTGAGCAAGAATGGGGAGGGTTGACCATGGATGGGGATGACTGAGCACGGATGGGGTTGACTGAGCATGGATGGGGATGACTGAGCATGGATGGATGGCTGAGCACGGATGCATGGCTGAGCACGGATTGATGGCTGAGCACAGATGGATGGATGAGCACGGATGGATGGGTGAGCACGGATGCATGGCTGAGCACGGATGCATGGCTGAACATGGATGCATGGCTGAGCATGGATGTATGGGTGAGCATGGATGGGTGTGCATGGATGAGGATGGATGGGTGAGCACGGATGAGGATGGGTGGATGAGCACGGATGAGGATGGGTGTGCAGCCTGGCACATATCAGTGCTGTGGGCACTACAGATCCTGCCAACAGTGCTGTTACATTGATCTCTCCCCTTCTCCTCTCACACTGCACCAATCCGTGCGGAGAGGGGAGAGAAAAGCTGGAACTTCCGCCTGCTTCTTTACATCTGATCGCTCCATAATTTGATGGAGCAATCACGTGGTAAAGGGCCTCTGCGAGCGGCCGTTTACTGCGATCCATGATATGCCGGGTCTCCAGTCACATATACTCCCGGGTGCGTGCCCCAGGGGGCACTCGGGAGCGGAATTCTGGTAGGACGTTATAGTATGCCCTCCCAGAATAATGAGTCTACCTTGTGACTGTGTTTTTACATGACACGGTCGGTCGGCAAGTGGTTAATTTGCAAATCTTTTACCAATAAATGTGGCAAACTGCCAGATTTTAAAGAAAGTTGCCGGGACGCTGACTATTTTCCTTAGGAAAGTTGATCCCCACGAGTTAATCTCCCACATGTGGTGGAGTTCAGCTTTCCCAGCAAATACCTGAGGCTAGATGGGAGGAGGTGGCAAAGGAAATAAAAACAACATTGGAGTTAGACGTGATAGAGGAGTCCCACAGTGCCTGGTCAAGCCCTATAGTGCTGGTTCCCAGTAAATTATTTGTTAAAATTCCTACTCCAGCACTTGAAGTTTACAGCTTTCAGCACTGCTGGCTTCTGCTCTCTCAGTGAATCCTCCCTCAAATAGGAAACCTGAAGCAGCAGTCATGGCACCAGCCTAAACTGGAACATAGACAAGGATTAAAAGATGAAGACGCTGCATACTCAGTTAGGCTCCATACACACTGGGCTTAAAAAAGGTCTGTTCTCTTGGGAGTAAAAAAACACTTATATAGAGCATTTTTATAGAAAGTTTAGATGAGTTTAGGAGAGCTTTATGTTTTTTCTGCCAGCAGGGCAGACATCAGAAATTTTGGGCCCCTTACACAGCTTTAGACCTGGGCCCCCCGTCTGACCACCAACATTCCCCCAGGGCCCGCCCACTGGCCATCCCACCACATCCGCCCACTGGCCAGGGGTGTACACATGTTGTAGCTACAGTAGGAATTATACACCCTGTCACACTTACCGGGTGTAGCCTGCCAAGCATGACCCACCAAGTGAAGTGAAGTGTGCAATGCATGCTAGTGTGGGATCACCCGATGCTTGCAAAAGCACCTTGTGCCGAACCATAGGTGCTGAAGGTCCAAAACTTGGGCCAGTTGTGGTCCAGGGGGCCCTCTCCATGTGACCCAAGTTTGGTATTTTTATCGCCAGTGGTTAGGGAGAATGGTGTCCCCAAACCAGGTACCCCCTCCCATAGACTTGAATGCTAAAGCGGAGTTTCCGCTTTAAGGGAAGGTGAGCCCCTGACATGCCACAATTAGCATGTCATTTTTTTTGTGGGGGGACCGGGGACCCTGTTTTCACAGGGTCCCAGGTCCACTTCCTCTAATAAAGCCGTGGCTCTAGAAGGAAGTTCACCTTCCCCCACTCCCTCTTGGCGATCTTCTGGGACATGCCACAGGTCCCAGAGGTTAAGTGCTGGAGGTCCCAAACTTGGACCAGTTGGCCCTCTCCATGTGACCCAAGTTTGGTATTTTTATTGCATATGGTTCGCCCCCCTCCCATAGACTCAAATGTTAAAGTGGTTGTTAAGCCACTTGTATAAAATGCTCCCATTCCCTCTGTATTAGCACAATAAGTTTCCTTGTGCCTGTGTTATAACATATATATACTTATCTGTACAGATAACACACCGGCTTCCTAGAATCAGTTGTCATTCTTCTCTCTCCTCTGCTCAGCAAAGAGTTCCTGAGGGTGGGGCCGAGCAGTGCTGCTGAGGTCAGCTGGAGAGGAGAGAGAGCCGTGTGTAGGAAGCGGGTGTTATCTATACAGATAAGAATATTTATGATATAACACGGACACAGGGTAACTTCTTGTTCTAATACAGAGGGCATAGGGGCTTTAAAAGTTAATTATGAGAAGAGACTCTACGTACTGACAGGGAGGGGGAGGAGGGGGAGTTGAAGACAGGCAGAGGAGAATAGGAGAGCTGCTAGTGACAGACTGCACAGACCACAGGGCTCTCAAGATCAGCTAATTTGATAGGGGAGTCAGCACTCAGGGGGGAAGTCATGACCTGGCATTATCAAACAGGTATTCTAGGGGATGCAGATGGATAATTTAAAAAGCAAAAGCACCATGCTGCTAATTGCACATTAAAGAGACAGGAGCAGCATTTTTTTTTGGGGGGGGGGGGGTTAACAAACGCTTTAAGTCCAAAATCCACCCGACAATTGCATGTCAATGACTGGTCATTTTGGGGACCCAGTATGGCCGAACCATAGTTGCTGGAGATCCCAAACATGGACCATTTGTTGTCCAAACGGCCCTCTCTATGTGACCCGAGTTTAGTATTTTTATCAGCTATGGTTTGGGAGAACATCGTCCTCAAACCGGGTGCCCCCTCCCATAGACTTCAATGTTAAAGACTGCTAAAGTCTTTGTTGTAAGGGCCCCTTAAGACACTGGGGCCCCTTACAACAGTACTGCCTGTACCCCCCTGATGGTGGCCTTGTCTGCCAGTAAGCTCCAATCAGATACGCGATCTAGAAGGGTTTTGTTTCCTGCCTCTAAACGTTAAGCTCAAAATACACCTCTAAACATCTTAATGTGCATGAACATGTGCATGGATAACATTGAGCTGCTTCTACGGGCAGAACACAAAACTCCTGCAGAAGCAACATTTTTTAAGGAAATGTGCATGGAGCATAAGTGTTTACATCAGCTGCTGAAAATATAAAAAAAAAATGATGATTAAAAGTTTTTTTTTTCATCTTAATGCATCCTATGCATTAAGATAAAAAACATTCTGTGTGTAGCAGCCTCCCCGGCCCCCTAATACTTACCTGAGCCCCATCTCTCTCCAGCGATGTCCACGAGTGTCTTAGCCATCCAGGACTCTCCTCATGATTGGTTGAGACACAGCAGCGGCGCCAATCAGGGGAGAGAGTGGGCAGGACCGGGTCAGGGCTCCGTGTCTGAATGGACACCCGGAGCTGTGTCTCAGCTCGGGTGCCCCCATAGCAAGCTCCTTGCTGTGGGGGCACTCGACAGGAGGGAGGCCAGGAGCAGCGAAGAGGGACCCGAGAAGAGGAAGATCCAAACTGCTCTGTGCAAAACTAACTGCACAGAGGAGGTATGTATAACATGTTTGTGATTTTTGTTTAAAAAAAAAAAACAAGACTTTACAATTACTTTAACCACTTGACTTCTGGAAGGTTTTACCCCCTTCATGACCCGGGCAATATTTTTGCTATTTAGCACTGTGCTACTTTAACTGGCAATTGCTCAATCATGCAACGCTGTATGCAAATTCAATTTATTTAACTTTTTCACACAAATAGAGCTTTCTTTTGGTGGTATTTAATAACCACTATGCTTTTTTTTTTTTTTTGCTATATAAACAAAAAAATGATGATTCTTAGTTTCTGTTATAAAACTTTGCAAACAAATAATCTTTCTTCATAAATTTAGGCCAATGTGTATTCTGCTACATTTCTTTGGTAACAATAATCCAAATCAGTGTATATTATTTAGTCTGTGTGAAAGTTGTAAAGTCTGCAAAGTATGGTATATATTTGAAAATTGATCATACCTGATGTACTGACGGCATCTCATTTCTTGAGGCCCTAAAATGTCAGGACAGTACAAATGCCCTCCGAATTACCCCTTTTTGGAAAGTAGATAGTCCAACGCATTAAGAGGCATGGCAAGTTTTTTGAAGTTGTCATTTTTTTGTCACAAATTTTTGAAAAATAAAGAAATTAAATAAAAATTGTTTTATTCACTTTTTTTTAATACTGTCCCCAGTATGTTACCAGTGCAGTACAGCATCACCATATGACTGGTGTAGCAGTGATCAAGGATACTGACTGGTGACAGTATATGAAAAAAAATATAAAACCGTTTATATTACATTTTGTAAACATTTTTTCTTTCTTTCTTTTTTTTTTTTTATATTTTCATCAGAGTAGTTCAGTGTCACCATAGTGGCATTATACTACTCTGGGGGTGATCAGCGATTTTTTTACGCTGTTGTTGCTTCTAATAGTGATGGCGATCACTGTTATAAGCAATAGTTAACTGTTATAAATAGATTTCCATTCATAACAGCTTGCTTACTGTTGACATGCTGTGATTGGCTACAGCTAATCACATGGTATAGGGTGATATGATTGGTCCAGGTGCCATGTAATAGCTGTGGACCATTCACAGCATCACAATAGTAGCTTAAACAGTCATGAATGGAAGCCATTCATGGCTGTTTTATTTACATTATAATAATGTGATCGCTATGAGAACCAAGCGGCGTGATCCGTTATGTCCATTGTTCATGAGATCCTGCTGCTGCGCTACCCAGGGAGCACTCTAGTGTGCATGTGCTAGGCGACGTACCAGTACATCGCCTATTCTGGCTGTGCCACCTGTCCGCAGTAAATGTACTGTGGACAGGCACCACGCGGTTAAT
This sequence comes from Glandirana rugosa, assembly GCA_018402905.1. Lineage (NCBI taxonomy): Eukaryota > Metazoa > Chordata > Amphibia > Anura > Ranidae > Glandirana > Glandirana rugosa. The sequence continues at coordinate 1,117,067 of BLSH010022312.1, forward strand.
ATTATTTTAAATGGTCATTTTAAGAATTGTCAGTTCTTGTATCATTTATACTGACAAGGATGCATTCATATACAACCATGTTAAAAAATGTTTTCAAGTTCAACATAAAATAGACACCTCTCTCCCTCAGTGAGACCCTCTCCAATTTATACGAGAAGGAAATGCAAATGTTGCAATGTTTCTTCCTCAAAATAAAGACCCCCCCCCCATTAGGAAATGCTCTCTGTACCTTATAGCTTATGCTTTACTTACTCATTAATCCAAAGTATATCTTGTTTACCAAATATTTGCTAGCGTTATGCCTTTTGTACCAACTACCAGTAATAACACCAATTGATTTTAGAAGGAAGAAGTGCCAAACACTTAACTCAAAACTGTATAATCAACTTTTATCATTAGTTTCTGCTTTCTATTTATGTAGTGGAGCTTTTACGTGCAAAGCCATCTGTGCAGGCTGACTTTACAATTCAGGTGTATCATCCTGTAACTCTGATAAGTTTCAGTTTTAAGTTATGTTTTGTAGCTTCAAGTTATCAGTGCCAGTAAACCATTTCTCTTTTGCAGTTTGCCATAAGTCCTACTGGCCAAACAAATCTGTTATAGAGTAATGTGAGCTATAGGTTTAATATTCTGACCTCTTTCTCTATGTCCATAATTCCAAAGGCAAACAGGCCCTAGGGCTTCCATGAATATCCCTGTCTGCGATTGTTGTAGAAAAGTTTATAGATCAGTGTTCAGTGCGTCTCACTGTTCCTAGTTTATTGCCATCAAGCTGTCCCTGGGCTGCTTTATTTATCACTTTGTATATCACCCTGCTTTTTCTTTGTCATCCCTTTTCTCTCCCACTTATTTTAATCAATCACGGGCTGAACTGAACAGGGAATTATTGTCAGTAGGATGTTGCTTATTCTTTGGAGATAAATATGGATTGGACTGAAGGAAAACATAAATAAAACAGGAACTGGTCTTTTAAAATAAATACCCATGGGAAGTAAAGTAGAATTGCGGCCAGACTATGGACAATCAAATATATATATATTTTACTTTATATATTACATATGCAAGTCCTCACTAACCTCCTGAAGCTGCAGGCACTGTTGAGTAATTGAAGTTTACTGCAGAAAAACCTTTACTTTCAAGTAAGCAGGTCAACTGATTCTAATTCCCCCTCCTAGCAGTCTACCAACCGTCTAATCCCTAATGTACACATTGAGCAGGTGCATGGAAAGAGGTAGAGAGCAAAGTGTGGAATCTCAACATCATAGCATTTCTTATGATCTTTGAGGGCAATTTACTCCACAGTGTTTGCAGCCGCATAGGTCACACGGTGGATGAACGATGTGGATCCCTGCTTACCCATTGAGGACCAAAAAGACCCCATTTACCCAAGGTGCAGTACCCCTGCAGGGGTAATAAGATTCTGGTAAGTGAGGGCACACCAGGGGGAGCACGAGTGGATATCACCCCCCATGTCACATTGGATATCAAAGGAGCACTAAAAATCATCTCACAAGAAAGAAAGCTGTAGGACTTTATATTATTGCAATCTCTTGTTTGGTTAACTTTTTTATAATTTAGCCTAAAAAATTGATTTACGGACTTTTACAGACTTTTCATAGATTCACATTACTGTGGTGGAATTATTGCGCACTTAGCACTTTATATATATATAATTTCTAAAGCACTATTTTAGCGTATGATATTTATTGTTCACCTAGATTATTTATATATGTTTTGTAAGCCATGACGGAAACACTGTATTTAGCACTTTACAAAAGTCTTATGGTTTACAGCAATTTCTAAGCACAATTTTTCAAGCATATGATATTTAATGCTCACCTAGATCATTTATATATGTCTGAAATACATTTTACAAGGTAAAGTCAAATAGATGTAATAGAGACAGCGCCATTCCTGTGTTTTTTAGTATTATAGGTCATAATGTCTTGTTTCGCTTCGATCATTTATTGTTTGATAAGAATATGTAAATGTTTGAATGTTCATCGCAGAAATCAGAACAAACCATTTTTCTGTATTTTGAACACTTGGAATAAATTAGTCAGGTCTGTTTTGCATATTGCCCCACCCATTGTACCTTTTGCTTTTTTTGCTAGTTTCTGATTTAAATGATCTGAGTGGTTCCATTGTTATTTTCTTGAATTTGTTGCGGAAACACACTGGAGGCTTTTACATACCTTGAGTGATGAGGAGCTTCTGGAGTGTTTCTGTACATTTAGGAAGCAGAGGGCTGCTGTCTGTTTACCTGCAACACAATAACTGCAAAAAAGGAGAAAGGCTGGTGCCATGGAAGTTGGCTAAAACATTGTTTTAATATTACAGGTGAACAACAGTCAAAAAAGCCAACATGTTCGGGCCATCAGGCCTTAATCAAATCTCCTTTTTTTGCATGGATTATACAAGGAGGTTTGCAGAGACTTCCCAGGCTGAGTGCTGTGTTCTTGAGGCTCATCGGGTATTACACAGGAGGTAGTAGTTAGATGCACCTGTTCCACAACACAATACCTACTTCAATGAATGAATTGCTATACTGTATATATGTCACATTATTGGAAACTCAGACAGTTTATGTTGGCCATAGACTAATTGAAATGTGGCCAGTTCAGCAGGAATCAGGGGAATTTCTATCCATCCATGGGAAGGCTGGTTGTACTGAAATTGATCTATCTGTAGCTGTGATTATTGTATTCTGACCACAGGGGGAACCTCCTGCTGTCAGAATACAATAGCACAGTGTGAAGGATTTCCCCATCAACATATTCGGTGTAGCGATTTTCTTCATGGTTGAAGACATTTGCATAATGTATGGCCAGCATTAGAGTTGGGTATCCCAGAGGTGTCTTGGCATGGCAGTGTGGCTTTACAGATATTTGCTAATGTATAGAACAAAAACCTCTGTTGTTAGCCTTAGTAGTTTCGTTTTGTAATGCTCTGGTCTTGTTTTCTCTATTTGCTAGCTTTAAATTGATCTAAGCTGTTGTCACAGTTGTTTTTAGGTTGTTAGTGAGGAGATTTCCATTTACTTCCTGGGACAATTTTTACTGTAACAGAAAGTGAGAATGAATTTCTCCAACAGGAACACAGATAGCATTTTTTTACCAAGGTGGGTAAAGAGGACCCCTTTTCTGACAGTCTCAGGAAGTGAGGCGAAATGTAGACATTTAGGGCCCAAATTTAGTTAAAAAAATCAGGACAAGGGAGATGACTCACTGTCAGTATGATGTGTCCCTTGTGACACTGGCTCCATTTTTGGTTACATTTTTCCTCCTCCAATCCCCCCAAATCCACTGCCGCAATCTTACTGTGCTTAAAAAAGCTGAGGGAGCTATGACAAGCACTCATCAAGAATGCCCAACCATGCCTGCTTTTTCTGCCCCCACCTCCATTCATAGAGGCTGTACTATTATTTCTATTACTGAAAAATTATCTATTAATGGAGGATAGGCGGGTGATTGAAAGGTCTGCCTCCTCCACTTATAGATTGTGTTTGGTGTTCCAATGACTCTGCATGCAGGTAGTCCCATTCATGTGTATTAGAATACAGCGGCTGTGTAGGCACAGCTACTGGTCCCAAACTGAGAGCCATGCAGGTGCATGCCCTTGAACAGAGACAATGTGCATTTGGGGAAATGCACCCGCCTGGCTATCAAATCAGGACCATTAGCAGAAAAAGGATCCTAATCTTTACTAGGGATGGGCGAACGGTTTGGCCTGAGCATAAGTCCAGGCCAAACTTCTGTTGTTCCCCCGATCCCTGAATTTAGAACATTATGGGGTGTTCGGCGCGATTTCGGCACTGCCAAGCGCCCCATAATGCATAGTGCTCAGATGGTGCGCACAGCTCCTCCTCCATGGGAGGGCTGCCGCCGTCTGCGCTCACTTTGTTTTGACAGTTTATGTATAGTGAAGGGCGGGGCCACCCGGTGATGTGCGGGTGACTCTGCATGGGTGTACGAGTGGCCCCGCTCCTTCTGATGTCATGCGCAGACAGCGCGCACAGCTCCTCCTCCATGGGAGGGCTGCCGCCATCTGCGCTCGCTTTGTTTTGACAGTTTTATAGTGTGACGTCAGAGGGGCGGGTCACTCAATTACGTCACTGGTTGGCTCCGCCCTTCACTATAAATAAACTGTCAAAAAAAGCGAGCTCCGTCAGCGGGAGCCCTCCCATGGAGGAAGAGCTGTTGTGGCATGTTTTAAAAAAAAATTCCGGGTTTGTCGCGTGCCATGATTGACGATGGATGACAACGGGGGACACTTATTTTTTTATTTTTATTTTTTAATAAAGGACTTGTCCCTAATTGTCTCCTGTGTTTTTTTCTTTTATGACACTTTTTGGTGAATTGCACTAATTCACATGGGGGGGCTGGGATCTGGGGCCCCCCTTATTAAAGGGGGCTTCCAGATTCCGATAAGCCCCCCTCCCGCAGACCCCCACAACCACAGCCCAGGGTTGTGGGGAAGAGGCTCTTGTCCCCATCAACATGGGGACAAGGTGCTTTAGGTGAGGGGCACAGAGCCCCCTGCCCCAAAGCACCCATACTCCCCATGTTGAGGGCATGTAGCCTGGTATGGTTTAGGAGGGGGAGCACTCACCCGTACCCCCTATCCTGGCCGGCTGGGTTGCATTCTTGAATAAGCGTTTGGTTTGGATTTTAGGGGGGGACTCCACGTCAATTTTTTATTAAATTTTGAAGTGGAGTTACCCTTAAAATGCATACCAAACACAAAGGGCCTGGTATGGACTGGGGGGGGACCCTATGCAATTTTTTTCAGTGATTTTTTTTGTATATGGGTGGGAGTCGGCAATACAATACAGCCGCAATTTTAAATGACAATTTTTCCTTTACAAATGTAATTTTGCTCTGGCTATGTTCTAAACATCACAGAGGTGTGCCCATTTACAGGAAGACTAAGGGGACCCCCCATGCACATTATTTAAGGGAACATTTCATTTTTATTGCTTCACTTTAAGCATTATTAAAATCACTGCTCCTAAAAAAATGATAGATTTAAAAACTTTTTTTGCATTGATACATGTCCCCTAGGGCAGGACCTGGGTCCCCATACACGTTTTAGGGCAATAACTTGCATAAAAGCCTTGAATATGAGCACTTTTGATTTTTCATGTCCGGGTCCCATAGACTTTAACAGTGTTCGAATGTTAGGACTAATTTTTTGTCTATTCGCATGTTCTGGTGTGAACCGAACCGGGGGATGTTTGGCCCATCCCTAATCTTTACTCGCGTTGCTAAAAACTATCTATGCCCCTGTTGGAAAAATGTACCCTCGCTTTCTGTCACTGTGACAATTGTCCCAGGAAGTGGAAATCTCCCCAGCAAAAACCTACAAAAAAACATGCTCATTCTGCATAGTTCTTGCTTCCACATAAACAATTTGATTGGAGGCAATGCAAAAGCTCACACCTCCAGGCAATTAGCAAAATCATTTCAGCTTTATGTTGATAGAGTTCTGTTCTGGAAAGGCTGAGGATAAAACACTGCAATAAATCTACAGATCTTTCAGGATGTAGTAGGAAAGATTGACGCTAGATACCTGAGTTTCTGCAGTCAGTGATCAATGCTCTGCCCTTCACAACACTCTGTCAACATGGATTAATGTCAAAACGGTCTTGGTGTTGCTTGCTTGTATTATCTCAGTGGTTGAGAAGGGAGCTTGCAGAAAGGAGCTTAGTGAAATGAAAGCCGCAGGGGAAGGGGAGTGAGAAGTAATATTCCTACACACACTTAGCACACAGCTGATGTTTGTCAGCCATTCCTTCCTGTGAGACTTCTGCTTACTGTCTCTGGCAACAACCTAATGAAGTGAAATGTAAATGAATAAATATGGATATAGAGTACATGTGCAAAAAAAGGCTATTTATGCTGAATTATGCTATGTTAAGGCAATACTTACATTGCAAGCTCAAGGGAAAGTTGCTAGATGCTATGCTTTTAGCTGTGTACGCCATATTTAATATATGTCTGCAATGCATGCACATTTCCTTATTTGTTCATTAAAATGTTTAAAGTACAGAAAATGTGGATGCTGCCAGAATTCCAGTATATAATTTATACCGCATGTGTCGATTTTCGTATCGTAGATCGTTGAAAGGGAACTCGAACGTTACATTCATAACGGAATTGTATCGTATTAAGTCGTATTTATCGGAAAAAAACGTGTACATGAGATATAGGTATAAATAAGTAAATGTAAAGTGAAGTAATCCAACAACGGTCTCTGTCATTCGTCTTCAGAGTGTCCTTCCTTACCGACTGTTTGTAGTCGACACACGATTCACACACATCCTTATAATGAAGAGTGAGGGGAAGGGGACGCCGAAAGTAAAGTGATTCGAGGAAAGACGTTCGAGGGAAGAGTTGGTGACTCTATTATGTTCGTTC
>BLSH010022392.1:0-17799 GCA_018402905.1 Glandirana rugosa
TTTCACATTATGAAAAAAAATTGGGCTAACTTTACTGTTTTGATTTTTTTTAGTTCACAAAACTGTTTTTTTTTTTAAAAAAACGCGTTCGAAAAATCGCTGCGCAAATACTGCAAGACATAAAAAGCTGCAACAACCGCCATTTTATTCCCTAGAATCTTTGCTAAAAAAAACATATATAATGTTTGGGGGGTCTGAGTAATTTTCTAGCAAAAAAATGATGATTTGTACATGTAGGAGAGGCGTGCCAGAAATGGCCGGGATATGAAGGGGATAAGGTAATGTTTACTTTTTTACCTACCATTTTCGCTGAGAATGCAAGAAGCCCATCTGCTGTGCACTATTGAACTGGGCTATAGGGGTTTTCTTCCCAGACACACAAATTGCCCTATGCCCTATCATCTATTTGATGAGTACCCCACAGAGGATCTCAATTAACAATGGCATAGGCAATGTGCACGGGAGCTGTGGGGAAAAAAGGGACCTAATAACACTCAGGCAATAGCTGGTACTGAGGAAAAGCAGCAAATCTCTTAAGGTGATATTACAAGGTCCTATTAACACAGCCCGCTTCTTCCAACTCTAGCTCCTTTTAAAGGATAGGTTCACCTTTAGTACACCCATATTTAGGATGTAACCTTCTTAAGCCGAATCCTCCCCCTCACTCCGCTGTGACAGACTGTGTCACCTTTTGAAATTGGCACAGCTTCGTCCCCACACAGCTACCTTAACTTTGTAATGACACCCGCCAGCGGTTCACAGAAGGCAGTGTAAGCTGCCTGCGGCAGTGATGCGATGCGTGAACCAGCTCTGTAATCGCGCTGGTTCCTGCATCGCTCCTATGTGAACCAGGGCTGAGGAAGGTAGTGAGGAGGGTGAAGTGGATGCAGCAGAGGAATTTTAACCTTCTGCATTTTATAAGACACAAGCTAAAGCTTCACGCTTTCTACAGTGAGCTTGCTTATTGATGATGTTTTTACTAACCTTTGTCCAACAGCCCCAGAATCTCCTCAACCTACATAAGCTCCTATGGCACTAAACAGCTGTCAAAATCTAAAAAGACCTTCCTTCCTTATTTGCAATGTAACTATACTTTGCAAAAGGATTGGTTCCTCCGTTTTCAAACTCTTAGCTGAGTTCTATCCAATGGAAAAGGAATTTATGAAAAAAATGCTCTCTTTAGGTAGTGGATCCTGCCATCTTAGTTACAAAGTTGCACTGATCCAAATCATTTGGTGGAGGGGGGGGGGGGGGGGTTAGGTGGGGTTGTTTTTCAGGGGTTGGGCTTGGTCCCTTAGTTCCAGTGAAGGTAACTCTTAAAGTGGCTATTTTTATTTAAAAAAATAGAAAAGCGAGCCATTACAAACATGTTATACTTACCTCCTCTGTGCAGTTGGATTTGCACAGAGCAGGTCGGATCCTCCACATCTTGGGTCCCTTGTTGCTGCTCCTGGCCCCTCCCTCCTATTGAGTGCCCCCTCAGCCAGCTGCTCTCTATGGGGGCACCCAAGCCGAGTCAGAGCTCCGTGTATCCATTCAGACATGGAGCCCCGCCCCGACCCTGTCCCCTCTCTCCCCTGATTGACTGACAGACTTTGATTGACAGCCGCTGGAGCCAATCGCTGCTGTGTCTCAGCCAATCAGGAGGAGTGTACTGGAGGGCTGAATGGATCGTGGACATTGCTGGAAAGAAAAGGGGCTCAGGGTAAGTATTAGGCTGCTACACACAGAAGGTTTTTTATCTTAATGCATAAAGATAAAAAAACTGCCTTTACAACCCCTTTAAGGCATCAGCATACCAAGACATTTTGGACAATTTCATGCTCCCAACTTTGTGAGAACAGTTAGGGGATGACCCTTCCTGCTCCAACATGACTGCGCACCAGTGCACAAACAAGGTCCATAAAGATATGGATGAGTGAGTTTGGTGTGGAGGTGCTTGACTGGCCTGCACAGAGTCCTGACCTCAACCCAATAGAACACCTTTGGGATGAATTAGAGCAGAGACTGCGTGCCAGGCCTTCTCGTCCACGTCAGTGCCTGACCTCACAAATGGGCTTCTGGAAGAATGGTCAAACATTCCCATAGACACTCCTAAACCTTGTGGACAGCCTTCTCAGAAGAGTTGAAGCTGTTATAGCTGCAAAGGGTAGGCCAAACCACTATTGAACCCTACGGAATAAGACTGGGATGCCATTAACGTTCATGTACGTGTAAAGGCAGGCGTACCGATACATTTGGTATTATAGTGTATCTAAATCTAAAAGCAAAAATGTAATATATTGCAGCTTACCAATCTTTAGATATGGTGGCTGCATTAATTTTCCTTTTTTTTTTTTTTAAACCTTGTTGTTACCATAATTCTCACCTGATGAGCCACCTCGTAAGTCTATTTTTCAAATTCCTATAACAGACCAAGCTGTCCAAAAGAGTGGCAGTTAGAGAGGGTTAAGACATCAATTACCACTGACAATGGTACTTACAATGATTACTTTTTCTTCATTTCCATAAAACATTTATCCCAAAAGGAAAAAAAAAATAACTTTTGCTTTGACTATTTAAAAAGTGGAGTTCAGCTTTCATTTGTTAGTCAAGTCCTTCTAAATCTGCTAGTGCACCTCTAACACTACCCTCTCCCCAGATTGACAAAGCTGCTGTCTGAGGGTGTCTCTGTTGCTCCTCCATAGAGCAGAGCCACGCTAAGACAGGAAATGTGTTACTGTTCAATTCATCATGAAAAAAAAGCCTAAAAAAGAAAACTAATGCATCCACCATAATTAAGGATTTGTAAGCTGCAATATATAACATTTGTTTTTGGGTTTAGATATTTTCAACTTTGCTGAAAGTGGCCTCAACCAAACACTTTTAACAGAGTGACATAAAGGTACATTTTTCTCATGGAATAGAAACATGACTGTTAAGAGTGAAGCTGTGTTTGATTCACACATGGTAGGGTATCCAACATGGTGCAGCATACTTTCTATTAGGCACACCTGCATATCCCAGAATGCAATGCCTGATGCCCAAAGCAATCTTTGCTCTAATTTACAGTATATATAACTAAGAGACACACGCACACACACTCTCTCTCAAAAGTGAATACACCCCTCACATTTTTGTAATTTTATTATATCTTTTCATGTGACAACACTGAACAAATAACCCTTTGCTACAATGTAAAGTAGTGAGTGTACAGATTGTATAACAGTGTAAATTTGCTATCCCCTCAAAATAACAACACACAGCCATTATTGTCTAAACCACTGGCAACAAAAGTGAGTACACCCCTAAGTGAAAATGTCCAAATTGGGCCCAATTAGCCTTTTTCCCTCCCAGTGTCATGGGACTCGTTAGTGTTACAAGGTCTCAGGGGTGAATGGTTAGCAGGTGTGATAAATTTGGTGTTATTGCTCTTACTCTCTCATACTGGTCATTGGAAATTCAACATGGCACCTCATGGCAAAGGACTCTCTGATGATCTGAAAAAAGAATTGTTGATCTACATAAAGATGGCCTAGGTATAAGAAGATGGCCACCGTGCTGAACCTCAGTTTCGGGGTCTTGGCAAAGACCATACAGCGGTTTAACAGGACAGGTTCCACTCAGAACAGTCCTTGCCATGGTTGACCTAAGAAGTTGAGTGCATGTACTCAGCGTCATATGCAGAGGTTGTCTTTGGGAAATAGACGTATGAGCGCTGCCAGCATTGCTCTAGAGGTTGAAGGGGTGGGGGGTCAGCCTGTCAGTGCTCAGACCATACGCCGCACACTGCATCAAATTGGTCTGCATGGCTGTCGTCCCAGAAGGAAACCTATTCTAAAGATGATGCACAAGAAAGCCCACAAACAGTTTGCTGAAGACAAGCAGACTAAGGACATGGATTACTGGAACCATGTCTGATGAGACCAAGATAAACTTATTTGGTTCAGATGGTGTCAAGCGTGTGTGGCAGCAACCAGGTGAGGAGTACAAATAAAGGGATTTTATTATAACTTACCGTAAAATTCTTTTCTCTGAGTTCACTGACAGATGCAGCCTTCTTATGACACGTGGGGTTATGCTCATATTACTAGGAGTAGACTAGGCAAAAATAAAACAAAAGCATAGGTTGGCCCCTCCCAGGGGGCCGTCCTCACCTTAGCATATAATCCCCCTGCTCTGCATAGCACATCAGTTCGTAACAAGCCGTACAAACTCAACACAGAGGGGTGGGTGCTGCGTCTGTCAGTGAACTCAGAGAAAAGGATTTTACGGTAAGTTATAATAAAATCCCTTTTACTCTTCCGTTCACTGACAGACGCAGCCTTCTTATGACACGTGGGGATGTCCCAAAGCTGTGCCAATCAAGAGGGGTGGGCAAACTATAACAACTGTACCCAACAGAAAAACGCCCTCTCAGGTGGCGCTAATCGCGCCTACACTGCCTCTTGTAATACTTTGCGGCCAAAAGCAGCATCTGAAGATGCTGAAACCTCAATTTTGTAAAACTTAGTAAACGTGTGCACTGAGGCCCAAGTAGCCGCTTTGCACACCTGAGACACTGAGGCCTGGTGTCTAAACGCCCAGGAAGTACTAACTGCCCTGGTGGAATGAGCCATGACTGGAAACGGGGGAACCTTGCCCCGAATCATATATGCATGAATCACGGTCTTCCTGATCCAATGAGAAATGGTAGCTGACGAGGCCGCCATGCCTTTGCGCGACCCTTCCGTCAGCACAAATAATCAGACTTCCGAAAAGAAGCTGTAAAAAAACAAATACACCCGCAAAGCCCTCACCACATCCAAAGAATGCAGCTCAACTTCTTTGGGATGCGACGGGTGCAGGCACAATGAGGGAAGAACAATATCCTCATTTAAATGAAAAGAAGAAACCACCTTCGGAAGAAACGAAGGGGAAGGTCGCAAAACCGCCTTGTCCTTATGAAGGACCAAGTAAGGTGACTTGCAGGATAATGCTGCCAACTCAGACACCCGCCTAGCGGATGTAACAGCCACCAGAAAAGCCACTTTCTGCAACAACAGCTACAAGGGAATGTCCCTAATCTTTTCATATGGTGGTTTCTGCAGCACAGAAAGCACCAGAGTCAAATCCCACGGTGCCAGAGGTGACCGTATCCGAGGATCCACATGACGTACCCCCTGTACAAATGTACGGATCAATCAATGAGACACCAAGGGCCGTTGAAAAAGAACCGCCGGGGCGAAATCTGACCCTCAAGCGTACTTAACGCCAGGTTCTTGTCCAGTCCTTGTTGCAAAAAAGTCAGTACTCTGGACACTATATAAGAACGGGGGTTCCAACCCCCTGCCTCGCACCAGGTAATATAGGCCTTCCAGGTCCTATGATAAATCTTACATGAGGTAATTTTACGTGCTTCAATCATAGTAGGGATCACGGAGTCCGAGACACCCCTATCCCTCAACACCTGGGACTCAATAGCCAAGCCGTCAAAGCCAGCGAGGGTAAAGCAGGGTGCAAGATGGGCCTCTGAGACAGTAGGTCTTCGCGAAGTGGAAGACGCCACGGAACATCTGCCACCATCCGTACTACGTCGGCGTACCAAAGACGCCGAGGGCAATCCGGAGCTACCAGGATTGTCAGGATTCCCTCTGCTTCTATCCTGCGCAGAACCCGCGGTAGAAGCTTTAGAGGAGGAAAGATGTACAGTAGCCGATACCGACCCCAGGGCGCTACCAGTGCGTCCGAGGCGACCGCCAGCGGATCTTTTGTTCTGCACACAAATGTCTGTACCTTGTGATTGAACCCGGAGGCCATGAGGTCCACCTGTGGTGTGCCCCACTTGAGGCAAATCTGGCGGAACACTTCTGGATGTAGGGACCATTGTAGATTGCAGAGAGAGCTGGCACGTGAAGTTCTGCCCACCAAAGGATCAGAGCCGCCTCCGCGGCTGCTGCCGAGCTTCTTGTTCCGCCCTGATGGTTCACATTTGCCACAGCCTTGGCATTGTCCGACTGAACCCGGACAGGGAGGCCTCGCAGCCTTTCTGACCAACGGGACAGACAAAGTCTGATCGCTCTCAGTTCCAGTATATTTATTGGAAGACAAGCTTCCTGCACTGACCAATGACCCTGGGCAGAGAACTGACCCAGGACCCCTCCCCAGCCCGATAGGCTGGCATCCGTCGTTACTATCGACCAATTGAGGGGGAGAAAACATTTTCCCAATTTTAGGGCCGGAGCCCGAATCCACCAAATCAGAGATCCTCGGGACTGATGATCCAACCTGATCAGTCTGTCTAGGGATAGGGGAGATGTGTCCCATTGCGACAAAATCGCCTTCTGCAGGGGCCGAGTGTGACTCTGGGCATAGGGTATCGATTCGAAAGTCGACACCATGAGCCCCAACACTCGCATACAGAACCGTAAGGAGGACCACTGGCGTGATAACAAGATTCACACTGCTGCCTGAAGTGTCAGGAGCTTGACCCTAGCCTGCACCGTGTCCAGAATCAGACCCAGGTATTCCAGCCGGCAGGATGGAGTCAATGATGACTTCTGCAGGTTGATTAGCCAACCAAACTCCTCTAACGTGGACACTGTAATTGTCACGTTCTCCTCCAGAGCCGCAGCAGACTCTGCCCTCAGGAGTAAATCGTCGAGGTATGCTACTACCGCGATACCTCTCTGTCTCAGCAGCACCAGCATCGGGGCCACCACCTTGGTGAACACTCGGGGAGATGAAGCCAACCCGAAGGGAAGTGCCACAAACTGGTAATGTAGGTCCCCCACTGCAAACCGTAGAACACGCTGGTGACTGTGACAAACTGGAACATGGAGATACGCGTCCCTGATATCCAGGGACGCCATGAATTCCCCTTGGTGCAGGGCGGCCACGACCGAGCAGATGGACTCCATCCTGAATCTCTTCGTCTTTACAAAGCGGTTTAATGCCTTCAGGTGGAGAACTGGCCTGACACCGGCCTTTTTGGGCACCACAAAGAGGTTTGAGTAAAACCCGTGAAATCTTTCCACCATGGGTACCAGTACAATCACCCCCTGTACGGTAAGTGCCCGAACGGCGCCTAGAAGTGCCTCCCGATGCCTCTGAGGGAGTCTCAAGTTTGAAGGGAAGAACCTTTCTGGGGGCAGAGAGATGAATTCTATCCTGTACCCGGAGGACACCACCTCCAGTACCCACCGATCGGTGATGCGGGCAATCCATCTGTCTGCGAACCCCAGCAACCACACCCCACCTGTGAGTCGGGTGGGGGCAACCCATCATGCGGATGTTGATTTATCCTTTGCTTTTTCGGACTTATGTTGCCAGGGCCTTTTACTGGGCCCAGCGGAAGCCTTACCGGACTTGAAGCCCTTACCCGCTGAGCCGGGTGCCCGAAAAAACTTCTTCTGACCTGAAGAAACAGGGCCCTGCCTACAGCGAAAATCCCGCCGATTCGGCTCTGGAAGGAAAGTACTCTTCCCTCCCGTGAAATCCTTAATGATTTCATCCAACTGTGGGCCAAACAGACGCCCTCCCTGAAAGGGAAGATCTGCAAGAGCTTTCTTAGAAGCCTGGTCACCCGACCAAGAGCGGAGCCACAGCACCCGCCTGATAACAACTGCAAAAACAGACATTTTTGACAATATGGGAAGAAGGTCCAAAGCAGCATGGCATATGTAGCGGAGACCCTCTTCCAAATGTTGTGCCCACTGCACCTCAGCCTGTGCACACTCACAAGTTAAACCAGTGTGCAGTGTGGCAGCGTGCTGGTGAAGAGATTGTGCCGCCATCGCAGCCGCTAGCGCCGGCCGCATGGCTGACCCAGCCAACAAGAACAGTGCCTTAGACACTGCCTCCGTGCGGCGATCAGCCGCCTCCTTAAAAGACGGAGACCCCTCCAAGGGAATGCTCGTTGCCTTATTCAGACGGGCCACCGGGGGGTCCACCGTTGGGGGAAGCCCATCTCTTAGTAAAGCTATCCTCAAAGAAGTAGCGAACAGCAAAGCTTTTAGGAAAAGCAAAGGAATTTAGTAGCCCCAGCCATTCCTTGAACACCGCCTGTTCAAACACCTGATCATAAGGGTAAGACCTAGGGGGTTTAAGTGACCCACAAATATATGTGGACTCATGCGACTCCCCTGCTTGGTCATGCCGAATGGAGTAGCGGATATCAGTGATCAGAGCGGCCACTATCGCTTTATCACGTGAAAAAGGAGCCTCCTGATCACCTTCGCCTTCTGAGGGCAGTTCACCCTCTGAGAGATCCACAGGTGTGACCACTGAGGTGCTTTCTGGATCCGAATCCTCCCCTAAGGAATGAGGGGGGGTGGGCGTTTTTTGGGGCCCCCCGGAACCGGGTCCCCCGCCCAGGGAAAGAATTCCCCAAATACCACCCTCAGCTGTTCCAAGGACACCAAGGTTCCTGGGGTGGATTGTTGATCCGCAGGTACACCTGCCATAGCCTTGCCGGCCTCTGACATCCCAGCCTTCCGGCACCCCCACTGTGTGACCACCACCTCTACCTCCACCAATTGGCCAGGGAGACCCGGGAGGATTGCACCCACCGCTACCAGCACCCAGGGAGAGCCAGCTATACTTGCTGTTTTAAATGCCTCAGCACTGTGACCGCCCAAAAATCCACTGCACTTCAAGAGCCTGCACCATCGAGTGTCAGCCACGTTGTCCAAGTGAAACCGGAAGTACTAATTCAGTTTATATCACTTCCTGTAATACCAAAAATGACCACTGGGGGCCGCCAGAGGACAGGCTGAAAACCACATGTGGTTACCAAACAATGGATGCTGCCATTAACACAAGCAGAGCTTATAGCAAAATGGTGTGGTCGGCAGACGAACGAACGGTGATCCACACTGAATGGCGGCGAACCGCTTAATGCAGTGCTCCGAACGGTCAGCGCAAGGTGCGGTACTGCGGGAGGGAGATAATCCTCAAACGGGTACCACCCAGTGTGTCCCCACTAACGGACCCCCACTGGCCGGCTACCACAGAAGCTGCCCAGGTGCCCACTCTCCGCGCCCCTAGGACGGAAGAGGGGTCCACTCACCAATCCGACAGGCGCAGCGGGTAGCCACCCGGAGCAGACTTACCTCCCCATAGAAAGGCATGCTGCTGGCCAGGCCCCTGGACAGGAACAAAACCAGTCACTGGGCTCTAGTGGGTTTTGGCCACTGGCCGCCCGCACGGAACGGGTACTATGCGGCGGGCCCCCGCTAAGGGTAGCTCGCATAGTGACGGCCGGACTGGGGAAAGTTTTTGGATTCTAGATATTCTCTATACCACCAGCCGGCTTCTTGAGAGCAGTCTTCATCAGAAAAAATCTTCAGGAGACCGCAGATCTCATAGGGAACCAGGTCTACTCCTTGCACTAGGCAATTTAAAACTGATGTGCTATGCAGAGCAGGGGGATTATATGCTAAGGTGAGGATGGCCCCCTGGGAGGGGCCAACCTATGCTTTTGTTTTAGTTTTGCCTAGTCTGCTCCTAGTAATATGAGCATAACCCCACGTGTCATAAGAAGGCTGCGTCTGTCAGTGAACGGAAGAGTAACAAGTGTGTCTTGCCTACAGTCAAGCATGGTGGTGGGAGTGTCAAAGGCTGGGGCTGCATGAGCGCTGCCGGCACTGGGGAGCTACAGTTCATTGAGGAAACCATGAATGCCAACATGTACTGTGACATACTGAAGCAGCATCTGTGGGGCATCCTCAAACAGAAGGTGGAGGAGCGCAAGGTCTCTAACATCCACCAGCTCCGTGATGTTGTCATGGAGGAGTGGAAGAGGACTCCAGTGGCTACCTGTGAAGCTCTGGTGAACTCCATGCCCAAGAGGGTTAAGGCAGTGCTTGAACGTAATGGTGGCTACATAAAATATTGACACTTTGGGCCCAATTTGGACATTTTCGCTTAGGGGGTGTACTCACTTTTGTTGCATTAATGGCTGTGTGTTAGTGTAAACATGCTGTCCCCTCAAAATAACTGAACACACAGCCATTAATGTCTAAACTGCTAGCAACAAAAGTGAGTACACCCCTAAGTGAAATTGTCCAAATTGGGCCCTCCAGACAAAGCCACGTAGGATGGGGGTGTAACATGTAGAGGTGAAGCCTGGCAGTGGTATTCATTTGAAGAACATGTGAGACGCTTCTGTTTTTTACGCGGTATATTTTATAATAAAATGTGAGTGTACTTTTAAAAGGGGAAGTGCGGTTTCTGTGTGTGATACCTGGTTAGACATACTGCACCATTACAGTTTTTCTTTTTCAAGTCTATCTGGAATTGATTACCCTGTATGAGGAAGAGATATTGGAAATGAACCCACGGCAGGACCCGGTGGGGTCATTGCTTTTGGGAACTACTGAAGGTGGGACTCCCTATAAGGCAACCGTTCCATTTGAGTCAGAGTTTGTCCTAAGTTCATGAGTGGCTAGACCCAGTGGGGGTCGCACATTGAGGTGAGCCTCCAATTCACCTGGTGGAGGGCAGCACGGTAAAATCATAGTATATATACTAAAAGGTGGAATTTACACATATAACATGATCCTGAAAAGAAGCATACTATGAATTATTGAATGATTGGACATTCTAAGCACAGTACTTCACTGGATTTTTTGCACCATTGGAATATCAGCACCTTTTGTATCATAGCTGCACTTGGCAATTTTCTTTAGGAAGAACATTCCTTGCACAGGCACTTGTTGTCTTTACTTGGATCACTTCAGCACAAGCACTTTATTAATTATTTAATTTAAATGAATCATGTTCACCTTTGTTTAGTAACGTGGGAACCACTTACGGTTTGTATTATCTACACACTAGAGGATGTATTGTATATGAATGTTTCAAAATAATTTTATCAAATTTGTATCAAGAAAAATTGTTTACTTATTTAGAATATTGGGATTACACCTCGCTGTCCCAGTGACACCTAAGTGAGTCACACTATTGTGTTTCCTCACAAAAACTGTATTCACAAATCCATGTAACACTGGACCAGCAGCGCCCCGCATACATTCTTAAATATTTCTTCCTTTATATGTGTGACATATATTAGTGGAGGCAGCAGCTATTATCATCTAGTTACCAAAAGTTACTTACCTCAAAAGTTAGTTAGGCAGCGCACAGCCATTCACTACACCCATTATTTTCCAGCACTGCCTTAACCCTATTGGGCATGAAGTTCACCAGAGCTTCACAGGTTGCCAATGGAGTCCTCTTCCACTCCTTCCTTCATGACAACATCACAGAGCTGGTGGATGTTAGAGACCTTGCGCTCCTCCACCTTCCGTTTGAGGATGCCCCACAGATGCTCAATAGGGTTTAGGTCTGGAGACATGCTTGGCCAGTCCATTACCATTACCCTCAGCTTCTTTAGCAAGGCAGTGGTTGTCTTGGAGGAGTGTTTGGGGTCGTTATTATGTTAGAATACTGCCCTGCAGCCCAGTCTCCGAAGGGAGGGGATCATGCTCTGTTTCAGTATGTTACAGTACATGTTGGCATTCATGGTTCCCTCAATGAACTGTAGCTCCCCAGTTCCGGCAGCACTCATGTGGCCCCAGACCACGATACTCGCACCACCATGCTTGACTGTACGCAAGACACACTTACTTACCTGGTTGCCGCCACACACGCTTGACACCATCTGAACCAAATAAATTTATCTTGGTCTCATCAGGCCACAGGACATGGAGCCAGTAATCCATGTCCTTAGTCTGCTTGTCTTCAGCAAACTGTTTGCAGGCTTTCTTATGCATCATCTTTAGAAGAGGCTTACTTCTGGGATGACAGCCATGCAGACCAATTTGATGCAGTGTGCAGCGTATGGTCTGAGCACTGACAGGGTGACCCCCCCTCCCCTTCAACCTCTGCAGCAGTGCTGGCAGCACTTATACCTCTATTTCCCAAAGACAACCTCTGGATAAGATGCTGAGAATGTGCACTCAACTTCCTTGGTCGACCATGATGAGGCCTGTTCTGAGTGGAACCTGTCCTGTTAAACCAGTGTATGGTCTTGGCCACCGTGCTGCAGCTCAGTTTCAGGGTCTTGGCAATCTTCTTATAGCCTAGGCCATCTTTATATAGAGCAACAATTCTTTTTTTCAGATCCTCAGAGAGTGCTTTGCCACGAGGTGCCACGTTGAACTTCCAGTGACCAGTATGAGAGAGTTAAAGTGAGAAAACCAAATTTAACACACCTGCTCCCCGTTCACACCTGAGACCTTGTAACACTATCAAGTCGCATGACACCAGGGAGGGAAAATGGCTAATTGGGCCTAATTTGGACATTTTCACTTACGTGTGTACTGACTTTTGTTGCCGGCGGTTTAGACATTAATGGCTGTATGTTGAGTTATTTTGAAGGGACAGCAAATTTACACTGTTATACAAGCTGTACACTCACTAATTTACATTGTAGCAAAGTGTCATTTCTTCAGTTTTGTCACAAGAAAAGATAGAATAAAATATTACAAAAAAGTGAGTACACCCCTATTTTTGTTGCGATACTGTACATGCTCATTTCCAAACAGTATGCGATGCTTGAGATTCCTTATTTTGCAATTTTTTGTTTGGCTGTAGCTGTTGTTGTAAGCAGCTTATAGTTCACAAAGAACAGTAGATAGAATGGAAATTTACAAACATCTGATTTGTTCTTCCCCCATCTCTCACTCTGTGCCACTTTGGTCAGCGATGTCTGAATTTTCAGAGGCAGAGATTGTATGGCTATGACCATATTTAGAATTCTTTTTGTAGCAATAACATTGAAAACAGAGAACTCCTTTAATGGGTTAAAATGTTTTCACTAAGTTTCATTTTCCATCCATTTAAATGCTATTGAAGTTTTTGATGCACCATTAGAATCAGATCTGGGACATGAAGTGTGTAGGGAAGGGGGTGGGGGGGAGAGAGAGAGAGAGAGAGGGGGCAAACAAAAGAAAAATGAGGAGGGGAGTAAAACAGCCAGGAGAGGAAGAGAAGAACAAGTCACCATGTGTTCTCTGGGGGAGGAGACCCTATTATAACCATTGATCGGCAAATTTGGAGTTCTAATGGCTGATAAATGATGATTTAGGTTAAAGCTGAACTTTGAAAAGTAAAAATCCTCCCATGTAGTCGGGCAGCCCTAGCACACCAAGGTTACATAGTTGGTAAGGTTGAATAAAGGTAGGGGGAGGGGGGTGTGTGTGTGTGTGTGTTCAAAAGACCCCCCTCGACTTATACCCGAGTCAGTGTCTGTGGTGATCAGTAGTTTCACGTTAAACAGAGCTGTGCTGCTTCTAAGAGCCGTTCTGTGCTGTGTAAGTGTGATTAAAACACATTGGTATGCAAAGAATGCTGAGAGAGGTGTCGGATTCTCAGCTTGATGTCGGCAGGTGGGCAGGACAAGCTGATCTCCGTGAAGGGCTGCAGCTCTCTCTGCATTCTCAGCATTCTTTGCATACCAATGTGTTTAATCACACTTACACAGCACAGAAAGGCTCTTAGAAGCAGCACAGCTCTGTTTAATGTGAAACAAAATGACCTTACTCATCCCTTATGTGTTCTGGCTACAGTATCTGTGTCCTGACATTAAAAATCCCTGTGTCCTGGCATTAAAATCCCTGTGTTCTGGCTAAAATCCCTGTGTTCTGGCTCCCTGTCCCTGTGTTCTGACTGCTGCATTTCACACCCTAGGCTTATACGCAGGTCAATACGTTTTCCCATATTTTTTGGGCAAAAGTAGGGGGGTCGACTTATACACGAGTATATACGGTATATTTTATTCGCTAAGATGCCCATGTAAAAGTTTCCTGAAATTATAGACACTCCCTGCTAACATCAACTCTGAAAGGGAGTCCCACATCCTTACTGCTCTAACGGCAAAGAACCCTTCACGCACTTTTACGTTAAACTACTCCTCATTCAACTTCATTGAGTGGCGGTGTGTTTTCTTAAGTGACCTAAGACTGAATAGTTTTTTTTCCCTATGCTAGAATCACCATTCAGAGGGGACACTAAGGAACCGTCTACCACAGGAGTATAGGAGATTGTGTAAGTAAAGCTGCTTTTTCTGTAGCCTAGGCTTAAAGTGGTTGTAAAGTCTCTTTAAAAAAAAAAAAATATTGATATATATATATCATACATGTCATACTTACCTCCTCTGTGCAATTGGTTTTGCACAGAGTGGCCCCAATGCTCTTCTTCAGGGGTCCGTCGGCGATGCTCCTGGCTCCTCCTCTTCTCCAGTGCCCTGAGAGACGCTCTCCCTCAGGGCACTTGTGCGGGCGCGCTCCCATGTCCTGCTGCTGCATCCATTAACACAGACAGCAGGACTTGGCCCCACCCCCCGCAACATTGGATTTGAGTGACAGCAGCGGGAACCAATGGCTGAGCTGCTAGCAATCTATCCAATCAGGACCTGTGACATCGGCTGGAGCTGGTGTGCTCGTCCCTGTTGCTGGAAAGACTGGGTTCAGGTAAGTAAAACGGGGAGTCTGGGAGGCTGTTGCATCACAGGAGGTTTTTCACCTTAATGCATAGTTTGCATTAAGGTGAAAAACCTTGGAGGGTCTTACAACCCCTTTAAACGAGCATTTAACGCTTGCAGTGTGGAGGAGATTTTTTCTTTACAAGGAGATAAGCACTCTTAATAAAGGCAGGGATAAATGTTGCTTTATTAGATACTTTAGGCAGGATATAGATATTTTTCGTTTGACCCAACCTATGTGTGTACATTAGATTTTCTCTGTACACTTTACACTACATAACGTTCTGTAATTGCTACTCTTGTTTGGCAAATGCCTTTGCTTTCTTGAAAATTTCAGTACAGCCTAAGTGAAAATGTATTCCCTAGAATTGCAAGTGCAATTACAAGGTGACAACTTCTGATGTGCTCTCTCCCATAGTGTTTGAGGAATCATGAGTCCACAGTGCATTCTGCATGATTTTTTTTTTTATAACCATAACAAATTACCTGGAAAATATACTGTACATTAAAGCATGAGTTTAAACTGTATGAAGAAAAAGTAAAATAAAATTGACCCAAAACCATAACAGTTTCCCTTAGTATAATAAATACAGACATGTCTTTATTTATTGCTCTTCAGGTTTTATCTTTTATTGACTACACACAGTCCTTGCTCAACAGTCCTCAGCATTTTTTTTAAGAAAAAAAAACATTTAAAAAAAAACTATATTAACCTGTTACCATATATTGGATATGAAGTACACTCAAACCAAAGAATGAAAAATGAATACAGATTTAAAAAAAGTTTCTGGGTGGGTTTTTTGTTTTTTTTAATGCTGATGTGTAGATACCAAGATGGTGAGCACGTTTCATTTAAATAAAAATTACCCCAGGTACACTGTAGCTATAATTGCATTCCACCACTATCCAAATACAGACAAGACCTAATTTCAGACTTCCGAACTCTCATTTAGGCCTGATTCACACCTATGCATTTTTAGTGCTTTTTGCAGATTTGCACTGCAGTCCATTTAACATGGTTTCCTATGGAATGTGTTCTGTAGTGCAAATATGCAAAATGCAAAAAGCACTAAAAAATGCATAGGTGTATATCAGGCCTAAGGGAGTTATTCTATTTTAACCCTAGATTTATCCCAACATCAAAAATGTCTCGTTAATGATACATACGTTCTGCATAGGTACAAGTTTCCCAAATTTAAATCAGCCTGGAAGACTTACTATTTATTTAAAGTATACTGTATGTAAACCCAATCACTGAAGTCTCAAGAAAGCTTTAACATGTTCATGTCAATAGTAATTTTTTAATATTTTTAAATTTACAGATTTCATTAAAATAATACCTGGTGAGCCCATCATTAAGGTTCTTATTTGCCTTTTCTGTTATAGGTTGACAACATATTGTCCCTGTATTCCAAACCTCATCCTGCATTATCACTCGGTTTCATGGACTTCCACTGCAGGCTATTAGACATTACATTAAACATTACAAAGGCGTAGTCTACTGTTTTCACCATCAGGAGACCCACCCTGCCATGCAGCCATTTCTTAGGGGCATGCATATAGACCAGTGGTTCTCAACTCCGGTCCTCAGGACCCACCAACAGGCCAGATTTTAAGTATTACCTTGGGGAGATGCAGACTAGAATACTGCAATCACTGAGCAGCAAATGATATCACCTGTGATGTATTTCAGTTATCCTGCAAACCTGGCCTGTGGGGGGGTCCCGAGGACCGGAGTTGAGAACCACTGCTTTAATGGATTGTAGCTATGCAATTAAAAGTGTGTCATGGACACTCTTAAGAATTTGGTCGTGCCTCCAAACAACAAATGTCAGTGCCAGTGACAAATTCGGGTACCTGTCAGAAACGGGTACATTAATTTGTTGCATGGAGGCATGGTGGGTGGTGGTACTGAGGCCAGATTGTCCATACTGGACAGGCCTTCCGACCCAATCACAGGGTTTAGCAGCATTGGTTGCTAAGACACTGTGGTCTGTACAGCCAACCACGCATAACAACCAATGATTCAATCCCAGCCCTATTCAGCTACTGGGTGGGAGATTCCCTGGCTGACAGCTGAAAATAAACAAAGGGATTATTCACCCTTTTCTATGCCAGCCATTTTCGTATCGGTCTCATCGTGATGCTGCAATGTTCCTTGTGTTCAGTGTGGCTTCTCCCCACTCAGCCTTAGCCTCATTCCCGCTGTCTCCCAGGAAGCCTTGCATGCTGTGC
The DNA here is from genome assembly GCA_018402905.1 of Glandirana rugosa. NCBI lineage: Eukaryota > Metazoa > Chordata > Amphibia > Anura > Ranidae > Glandirana > Glandirana rugosa. The sequence continues at coordinate 16,679 of BLSH010022392.1, forward strand.
AATAATTAGTACCTCACTCCTGCTCAGAAGTCACAGCCCTGTATGAGAAAAGAATGAGTGAAGAAAAGCCACACTGAGCACAGGGAACACTGTAGCCGCAGTGGAGTGACAGATACAGACAAGGCTGACATACAGGAGAAGTGTTGAATTATCACTTTGTGTTTGAATTTTACTTTATTTGGATCAACATCCATTTGTTTACTTTCAGCTGTCAGCTGGGGAGTTTACCAACCAGTAACTGAATGAGGCTAGGGATGAGTCATCGGTTGCTATGATGCTGGCAAACACCGTGGCTTCATAACCAGGGAGCGGTCATATTTATGACAGTTTGCCAGCACAAAATTCCTCATTCTGAGTACTGATGTACCTCTGTACTGTCACTAATCTGCAACTTAGAGGTAAATTCCTTAATGCAGAACTAAACCCATTGATTTAACGGTTTCAATACAGTTACATTGAAGGCATGACATGAACAATAACTGTAACAGTTGCTTGTACCTGTCAGGCCATCAAATTGCTGCTGCAATAACGGATCACACGTGCAGCACCATGGTAGCTGCTGATCAAGCAGAAGCAAAGACGGCTGTAAACTATAGGAGGGTTTAGTTCTACTTTACAAATTTCTTAAAGCACCGCTATACTAAAAACTACCTGAATCTTCTGCAGGTGCTGGTAAAATTACCAAAGCTGTCACAAGACTTTTTTGAAATTGGCACAGGCCGTTTTAAAGGGTCCATACCACATAAAAACTGTTGCAAAGGCTTTACTGAATTCCTGCCATATTTCCTGTCCCCCATCTTAGCATTTTTAGTAAATAAAATTTTGCCGGACACGGTTAAAGTTTTTTCAGAACACTGTCGAAACCATTAAAATGGTCGTGGACGTCTTCTAAGTCCATCAAAAATCATATCGCCACGAAATTCTTTAAACATTTCATCTTGATTTGGGAGGATATCAAATGTCGGCAGAAACGAAGACGAACTAGTCGTCGATGGTACCACGACGTGCACACTAGGCAATAACGTCGTCGTTAAACTACCGGACTGTCCATGTTCGTTGACAATGTCAATAACAAGTACAGTACGGAAGTTACATTGACATAACTTTGGCAATTTAGTTAC
>BLSH010022392.1:40898-57836 GCA_018402905.1 Glandirana rugosa
GGGGTGGACACTATAACTGACGTTAAATGGGGTGGACACTATAACCGACGTTAAATGGGGATGGACACTATAACCGGTCCCGGCATCTATAAAAAAACAGGACTCACCCCCCAAGTCGTCGTCCATGGTTCACCACTTCGTCCCCCCTCTTGGTTCGTCGAAACACCGACACACCCAGATACCTCGTACCGGGTGTGTCGTGGCCTCGCTCGTACGTGACACACGGGGGGCATCGTTCGTCTAAAGATAACACCGTGTCTTTTATGGTCATGACAGGCACTATGAAAAAAGGGGTAAATTGCAGCCAATATCACAGGTGGGGAACCCCCCCCCCCGAAGTCGGGAAAAGTCCCACACTTACCCCATCTAATAGGCAGGCATGCAGGCGTGTGCAGAGATCAGCTTGCTGAAAGCGGGCTGTCAGTGTGCAGAGTTGCGCTTGCAGTGAGCGGGCTGGAGTCGGCGGGACCGAAAACGGGCAGAGTGCTGCACGTCCGCCACAGTCCCGCCCCCGCCCACAACATCCAATGCCAGTCAGTCACTGGCTTAGGCAGAAAATCAGACTATGTGTGTGCGCTGCAATGTCCATGAGAGCACTCCTGATTTGCTTTTGGCAGCAGTGAGAGCCATTGGCTCCCATTGCTGCCAATCACAGCCAGTGAGCCCATTTGGAAAGGGAAACTGAGGGGGAGGGGTCAAGCCGTGGCTCCGTGTGTAAATGGACACACAGAGCCACGCTCGGGAGCACGCCTGCTTGGGTGCCCGGCTGGAGGAAGGGGCCAGGAACACCGGTGGGGGACCCAAGAAGAGGAGGATCTGGGCGGCTCTGTGCAAAACCACTGCACAGAGCAGGTAAGTATGACAGGTTTGTTATTTTAGAAGAAAAACAATTTTAAATGGGTTGTAAAGTCAGAAGGTTTTTTGTATCTCAATGCATTCTATGCATTAAGATAAAAAGTCTTCTGTGTGCAGCAGCCCCTCTAATACTCACCTGAGCCCCATCTTTGTCCAGCGATGTCCACAAGTGTCTCGGCCATCAGAGCCTCTCCCTCCTGATTGGCACAGCAGCGGCGCAATTAGCTCCTGCTGCTGTCAAAGGCAGTCAGCCAGCCAATCAGGAGAGAGAGGAGCCGGGTCAGGGCTCCATGTCTGAATGGACACAGGAAGCTGTGACTCTGTTCGGGTGCCCCCCCCCATAGCAAGCTGCTTGCTGTGGGGGCACTTGACAGGAGTGAGGGGCCAGGAGCACCGAAGAGGGACCTGAGAAGGAGGAGGATCTGGGCTGCTCTGTGCAAATCCACTGCACAGGGCAGGTAAGTATAACATGTTTGTAAAGGCTTGTTTTTTTCTATAAAAATAATCAGTTTAACCACTTCCCTACTGCCATATGCAGAATGATGGCCGGGAAGTGGTTCAGTTATCCTGACTGGGCGTCATATGAGGTCCAGCAAGATAACAAGCCAGAGTGCGCCCACGGGCCGCGCAGCACGGAGATCGGTGATGTGGTGTGTCAGTCTGACACACCGCATTCCCCATTCGTGGTAAACAGCTTCTGTCAGAAGTTCTTTACCATGTGATCAGCCATGACCAATCACAGCTGATCAGAGTGTAAATAGGAAAAGCAGTTTGTTATCATCTGACATCTAGTCAGATGCAGCCCTTGCCAGTGGGGGCAACTCTCAAAATATAGTAGCCACACCAGGAGATACCCCCATGTGAACTATATAGCATGGGTGGAGGTATCAGTGTATAGCCAGCTTTACTGACATGACCAACAAGTAATACAACTATGTTACTGGGGGACTCAGAAAAATAAAGATTGCGGTGTTCATGCTATTGACTACATCTTATACATCATTTTTATTCTGCCATAGCTCCATCCTAAGAGGACTACATAACATTAAGATGACTTCTTGACACACTTACTTGGGAAACGCATCAAAACAGTATGTTTTCTTAGTGTCTGGAAATGCCACTCTCATCCCAGATGTCAGCGGGGAGTGTAAGATGACAGCTGCACATTCATAACGAGACGCCAAGTCCACTGTTGGTACAGTGCCAATACTCTGTCCATAAAGCAGTATGTTTTCAGGGCATATTCCATACCTTGGGAGTATAAGAACAAAAGGGTTATACTTATTCACTTATTGCAAGTTATGGTGTTACCATTTGCACGGTTAGATGAGCATGGCAGCACAGCCAAATTATTTATCCCATTATACAACTTAAATTCTTCTTGCATTCAATGCTTACATGTTTTCCCTCTTAAGTCTACAAAGTATACCCCTTAAAATGTTCCACATTTTGTCATGTTACAACCAAAAACAATGTATTTTATTGGGATTTTATGAGATAGACCAACATAAAGCGGTACATAATTGTGAAGTGGAATGCTGCTCCATTGCCTCTAAACTTAAGTGAGCGCAGGCTCTGCTGCAAACAGGAACAAGAAACAAAAAAAGCCCAATAGCTATGATTAAGCACCAAGTTTTGCGCGTCATCTATCATTGTGGTTCATCTTCATTGCTGTATGGATATCTTTTATTACAATAAAAGAGATTGAATTGGATTGCGGCCATCCAACCAATTTTTTGTTTCATGAAAATGATATAATAAGGTTTCTAACTAGGGGACTGCCTGTATTTTGCTCCATTCATCTTCCCATCAACTCTGATCAGCTTCCTTGTCCCTGCTAAAGAAAAGCATCCCCACAACATGATGCTGCCACCACCATGTTTCACGGTGGGGATGGAGTGTTCAAAACCATATGTGTGCTGGAAAATTAACACTGCACATCACCCTGCTTTTAGGCCAAAAAGTTCAATTTTGATCTCATCTGACCAGAGCACCTTCTTCCACGTTTGCTGGATCCCCCACATGGCTTCTTGCAGGCTGCAAACAGGACTTTTTATGGCTTTCTTTCAACAATAGCTTACTTCTTGCCATTCTTCCATAAAGGCCAGATTTGTGAAGTGATTAATAGTAGTCTTGTGGACAGATTCTCCCATCTGAGCTGTGGATCTCTGCAGCTTTTCCAAAGGTACCATGGGCTTCTTGGCTGCTTCTCTGATTAATGCTCTCCTTGCCCGGCCTGTCAGTTTAGGTGGATGGCCAGTTGTGCCATATTCTTTCCATTTTCAGATGAAGGATTGAACAGTGCTCCATGAGATGTTCAAAGCTTGGGATATTTTTTTTATAACCCAACCCTGCTTAAACTTCTCCACAATTTTATCCCTGACCTGTCTGGTGTGTTCCTTGGCCTTCATAATGCTGTTTGTTCACTAAGGTTCTCTAACAAACCTCTGAGGGCTTCAGAGAACAGCTGTATTTATACAGAGATTAAATTACACACAGGTGGACTCTATTTACTAATTGGGTGAATTCTGAAGGGACCTGGTTCCACTAGAATTTAGTTAGGGGTATCAGAGTAAAGTGGCCTGAATACAAATGCACACCAGACTTTTCAGATATTTGTTAAAAAAAAACAAAACAAAAAAAAAAAGCAACACCTTTAAAAAAAACATTTTCCTTCCACTTCACAATTATGTGCCACTTTGTGTTGGCCTATCAGATAAAATCCCCATAAAATACATTTACGTTTCTGGTTGTAACATGACAAAATGTGGAACATTTCAAGGGGTGTGAATACTTTTTCAAGGTACTGTAGCACTAATAAAACTAATAGAATTAATTATTTCCATGAACAACTGTGGCAACAAGCCAACAGTCATAAGTATAACCACGCAAGGAGCTGTTCCCCCAATGACCCATTAGAGAAAAAAAAGAAGTAAAAAAAATACTATTTTCAACCAGCATTTACTGGGGGCACAGGATCCATTCTTCTGCACATGGGACACCTTAAAACAGTTCCATAGAAAGTACCTGAAGGAAACAACCTAAGGCTGCATTCACAACTGGGCGTCGCGTTTTCAGGCAGAGATACACACATTTTTTACAGCGATTTTGCCGTGATTTTTACCGCAATTTTGTACAAGTCAAAAAGTCACCAATGTAAAAAAATAGAAAAGCGCCCAAATCAAGCTACAAAAATACTTCCAGAACTTGTTTGAGCTTCAGGCGTTTTCAGGCTTTTGGCTTCAGGCGTTTTTGAGTGGAGATGTGAACAGACTCCATAGAGAATCATTGATTTTTTCCCCTCAGGCTTCAGGCTTCAAGCTACAAAACGCTCAGGTGTGAATGGGGCCTAACAAAAAATGTACAGATGTGAAAGTAGCCTGCCCTTACCAATATTGTGCTGGAAATTACACACAAATGTGGCAAAATAAAGACAGAGTGAATGTAAAAGAGATAAGAAACACTGCCTCAGCTTAAACAATCCCAGGAAACATTGCTGCACTACTCTGCCTCTGGAGAGTCTTCGGTGTCAGTCTGCGATATGGGGGTCTAGTGTTACACCATAGCGGCAGCAAGGTTGACCAGTACATGGAAAAAGTGTGTATGTGCTTACCAGCTTATTTACTTCTGCTGACCCAGTATGACATGGCCAGCAGATCCTCCATAAAAGAATCCTTAGCTATAGTCTTGATGCAGCAGAACATGTTTGCTACATCCTCGGGTCTAAAGTGAACTCTGAAGTCCTCTGATTAGTGTTAAAACTTCTAGAGGTGGCAAGTACTGTACTGATTTTTGTGGAGAAACTTTGGTGGATGTGCTCTGCAGCATACAGAAGATAAGGATTTGCAAACGTGGCATGTTTGCACAAGTGAAAATTAGGTTTTAGCAGGAAGGTGTGAAAATGTCACTTCTGGTTTAGCAGCAATCAATTGGAAGCTATTTGAATTGTCAATTTGCTACATGCGTACTAATAAACATGTTGCTACCTGATGTTTGCCATTTTAGTGTCTTACATTAAAAAAAGTTTGCAAGAGTGTCTATTACTCAAACCCTCTGAAAAAACCTGGCAGTAATAAATCTCTCATAGATGTGGTCCATGAAAAGTCTTTCATAACATGGTAGCATTTAGGGCCCAATCACACCATATGCATGGAGTTGAGCTGGGCAGCCCTGCCCAACACAATCCCAGCCCACAGACAAGGCAATTTGTTGAGTCTTACATCTTCAGTTCACACTGCCATGCTGCAGTGGTGTCAGCTGAAATAGTACGACATGCACTACTTTTATTTACAGCAGTGTGATGCAAAGCACTACCCGGCATGGTAAAACCGCAGTGTATAAAGATAAATAGAACGTCACTGTGCTCATTCCAATCAGGTTAAAAAAAAGATAATATGGAGGCTATTTGTTCAGGGTGCACCTGAAGGTGCAAAACAAAACAAAACAAACAGAAGGCTAAGGAGAGATGGCATAATGTTCTACACAACTATATGCAATTAAGCATTTTTGTTTTTTTAAACACAAACATGTTATAGTTACCTGCTACCTGCTCTGTGCAGTTGGATTTGCATAGAGCAGTCTGGATCCTCCTCTTCTCAGGTCCCTCTTCTACTCTACTGGCCTGTCACTGTGAGTGCCCCCTCAGCCAGCAACTGGCTATAGGGGGCACCCGAGCTGAGTCAGAGCTCCATTTATCCATTCAGACACGGAGCCCTGACCCAGCCCCACCCCCTCTCTCCCCGATAGGCTGACTGATTTTGATTGACAGCCACGTGAGCCAATGGCGCCGCTGCTGTGTCTCAGCCAATTAGGAGGAGTGTCTGGAACAGCTAAGACACTTGTGGACATGGCTGGAGAGAGAAGGGGCTCAGGTAAGTAATTAGGGGGTGCTGGGGAGGCTGCTACACACAGAAGGCTTTTTATCTTAATGCATAAAATGCATTAAGATAAAAAAAAAACCTTCTGCCTTTACAACTCCTTTAACTTTAATGGCATCCTAGTCTTAGTCCGTAGGGTTCAATATTTAATTGGCCCACCCTTTGCAGCTATAACAGCTTCAACTCTTCTAGGAAGGCTGTCTACAAGGTTTAGGAGTGTGTCTAGGTTTGACCATACTTCCAAAAGCGCATTTGTGAGGTCAGGCACTGATGACGGACAAGGCGGCCTGGCTCTCAGCTCTAATTCATCCCAAAAGGTGTTCTATCGCATTGAGGTCAGGACTGTGTAGATCAGTCAAGTTCCTCCACCCCAAAACGCACTCATTCATGTCTTTACGCACCAGTGCACAAAGCAAGGTCCATAGTCCTGTTGGAACAGGAAGGGGCCATCCCCAAACTGTTCCCACAAAGTTGGAAACATTAAATTGTCCAAAATGTCTTGGTATGCTGACACCGTAAAAGTTTCCTTCAATTGAACTAAGGGGACAAGCCCAACTCCTGAAAAACAACCCCCACATCATAATCCCCCCTCCTCCAATGAGGGGTGGCCCAATCCTTTAGGCAATATAGTGTGGATGAGTGAGTTTGGGGTGAAAGAACTTGACTGGCCTGCACAGAGTCCTGACCTCAACCTGATAGAACACCTTTGGGATGAATTATAGTGGAGACTGCGAGCCAGGCCTTCTCATTCAACATTAGTGCCTGATCTCACAAATGCGCTTCTGGAAAAATGGTCAAACATTCCCACAGACACTCCTAAACCTTATGGACAGCATTCCTAGTAGAGTTGAAGCGGTTATAGCTGCAAAGGGTGGGCCAACTCAATATTGAACCCTACGGACTAAGACTTACATATTTGATGCAGTGTGAGGCGTATGGTCTAAGAACTGACAGGCTGACCCCCCCACCCCTTCAACCTCTGCAGCGATGCTGGCAGTGCTCATATGTCTATTTCCCAAAGACAACCTCTGGATATGACGCCGAGCACATGCACTCAACTTCTTTGGTCGACCATGGCGAGGTCTGTTCTGAGTAGAACCTGTCCTGTTGAAACCACTGTACGGTCTTGGCCACCATGCTGCAGCCCAGTTTCAGGGTCTGGTCAATCTTCTCATAGCCTAGGCCATCTTTATGTAGAGCAACAATTCTTTTTTTCAGATCCTCAGAGATTTCTTTGCCATGAGGTGCCATGTTGAACTTCCAGTGACCAGTATGAGAGAGTGAGAGCGATAACACCAAATTTAACAAACCTGCTCCCCATTCACACCTGAGACCTTGTAACACTAATGAGTCACATGACACCGGGGAGGGAAAATGGCTAATTGGGCCCAATTTGGACATTTTCACTTAGGGGTGTACTCATTTTTTGTTGCCAGCAGTTTAGACATTAATGGCTGTGCAGTTATTTTGAGGGGACAGCACATTTACACTGTTACACAAGCTGTACACTCACTACTTTACATTGCAGCAATGTGTCATTTCTTCAATGTTGTCACATGAAAAGATATAATAAAATATTTGCAAAAATGCGAGGGGTGTATTCACTTTTGTGGGATACTGTACATACATATATATACACACACACCACTGTATGTTCATTAAGTTAAACAATTAAAAGAAAAAAGGCAAAAGGTAGCCGATTAACTCCTTGGTTCAACAACATTATGCCCTTTTATGCAACATTGGCCCTTTTAACATTCCAGGGACTCTAACGTGATCAACTTTCTTGTTCAATAAAACTGAACTCCCGCCTTGCACAGTTGTGGAGGCCCCTCTCCTGTACTGGAATACTGATTTCTCTGCACACCAAGAGCTTCTAAATGTGTGCAGATTCACAGTCTGCCTCATTTCCTGGATGGGGAAATCCATTATCTGGCTCTTTTTTTCCCTCAGCCTAACTGGCTCTTTTTTTCCCTCAGCCTAACTGGCCCTGTTCCACCCCTTTCATTCACTGAATTTCAGTTCTATCGATCATGGAGGCTCAGCATCACATGTGGGCAATAATATTTGTACAACTCCTCCCAAGAGTTGGGAGTAGTAAAGCAAGGTGCTTTGAGGTTTTTGGGAAGTTATGAGGAGCACTTTGCCAGCCCCTCCCACAAGCCATGGCCTGCCTGCACTGCATAGAGGTGCAAAGAGAAAACAGTGATGACATCATTGGGTCTAAAAAAAAAAGGCAAGTAATAAAAATAGAAACGTTTTGTTTAAAAAAAAAAAAAAATGTCATTAGCTTGTTGATGAGGGGAAAAATGAGGCATGAGAGACAGAAAACTATAACCAGAATATATTTCAGCTTTACCAATAGGGATCATTTCTCAATTTATACAAAGTGATTTTATTCCCAAGCAATGGATGAGTGCCACTTTTTTTAACCTAACCCACCCTTTATAGATGCATACTAACCTCGAACTGATGGATGCAGCCTCCAGTGTTTATTTACATCCAAGTACCTAGTCTCACTGTCCTAACTAGTCTTGCGCATTACATCCCCATAGACTGGCTAAGCCACTCCAAAACCTTAAAGCGGAGTTAAAACCCTAAAGTGGAAATTCCACTGGTCGGATTCCTCCCCCTCTCAGGTGTCACATTTGGCACCTTTCGGGGGGGGGGGGGGGACGGAGACACCTTTTCCAGGTGTCGTTTTCCACACGCCCGGAAGCCCAGGGCCGCGGCCGTCAGCAGCCTGGCCTGCCTCCTCCTCTGCCAATGGGAAAGCGCAGCGGTGGCTGGCGCATACGCAGTAGGGACCCAACCACGAAGTCGAACGGCTACACGTCCAGGTTCCCTTACCCTCAATGGCGGCAGCAGCACTCGACCTGCTGATCCGAAGATCGGTGAGCGGTGCCATCATCTCTGGACTCCAGGACAGGCAAGTGTCCTCAAGTTAAAAAAGTCAGCAGCTACTGTTTGTGTAGCTGCAGACTTAATTTTTAAAGGAACGGCAGCAGGCGGTGGACCTTCGCTTTAATGTGCTCCTTCTTGAGCCACTCCTTTGTTGCCTTGGTGGTATGTTTAGGGTCATTGTCATGCTGGAAGATCCATTCATGACCCATCTTCAGTGTTCTGGCTGAAGGAAGAAGGTTCTCATACAAGATTTTACAGTACATGGCCCTGTCCATTGGCCCCTCGATGCGGCAAAGTCAGCCTAAACCTTTGGCAGAGAAACAGCCTCAAGGCATCATGTTTCCGCCTCCATGCTTGACTGTAGGGATGATATTCTTAAGGTCATAATCAGCATTTTTCTTGCTCCAAACACGGAGAGTCGAGTTAATGCCAAAGAGCTCAATTTTGGTCTCATCTGACCACAGCACTTTCTCCTAAGCCTGCTCTGAATCATTTAGATGTTCACTGACATGACTGTACGGTCTTCTTGAGGAGGGGGACTCCCCATGTTTGGAGGAAGAAAAATGCTAACTACAACCCTAAGAACACCATCCCTACAGTCAAGCACAGAGGTAGAAACATTATGCTCTTTGGTGGTTTCTCCGCTAAAGATACAGAGTGACTTTGCTTCATTAAGGGGCCAATGGACGAGGCCATGTATTGTAAATTCTTGGGTGAGAACCTTCTTCCCTCAGCCAGAACACTGAAGATGGGTCATGGATGGGTCTTTCAGCATGACAATGACTCAAAACATACAGCCAAGGCAAGAAAGGAGTGGCTCAAGAAGCACATTAAAAAGGTCATGGAGTGGCTTTGCCAATTCTACAGAAAATTTATGGAGGGAGCTGAAACTTCGATTTGCCAAGCGATAGCCAATAAATCTTAAGGATTTAGAGAAGATCTGTAAAGAACAGTGGACTAAAATCCCTCTGAGATGTGTTCAAACCTGGTCACTAACTACAAGAAACATCTTCCCTCTGTGCTTGCCACCAATAGTTTCTCCACCAAGTACTAAGTCATGCTTTGCTTGGGGGTCAAATACTTATTTTACTCACTGAACTGCAATTCGATTTATAACATTTGTACCATGTATTTTTTCTTCATTTTTGTTTGATATTCTGTCTCTATCATTTAGAAATACACCTGTGATAAAAAATTATAGACCCTTCTTTACTTTGTAAGTGGGTAAACTTACAAAATCTGCAGGGGATCAAATAATTAAATTATTTTCCCCACTGTACATACAGCCCTCAAGATTTCCACTCGCCTGCTCGAATTTGGTGAGTGGAAAATGATTGAGGGCGAGTGTGGGCGGCCTCGGAGGAGGGGGGGGGGGCAGGCACTGCCGGCATGCAGGGTTGAATGGGAACCGTTCTCCCAGAGGAAGAGAGAGGGGAGAAAGAGGAGAGCTGGCCGGATCATCACAGAGCAGGGATTGCCCGCTCTAACAGCCTACATTTGAATTGCTGGGTGCTCGCAGTCACACACAGTTCCGCCTCCTGGCCTGGCACCTTTGACAGAACACCGGTCCAATGTCGGAACATGTCGCGTCTATCAAAGGAGCCGGACCAGGAGGCGGGACTGTGTGTGATGAGTGCCTGGCAATTGAAATGCAAACTGTTGCAGCGGGCAATCCCTGCTCTGTGATGATCCAGTCGGCTCTCCTCTTCCTCCCCTCTCTCTTCCTCTGCACTAGTCATGCTGCATTGATGGGCACAGGTGAAGCTGCACTGATGGCCACCGATAAAGTTGTTAATTTATTTTTGTAAGGTAATTCTGCATAAAACATTTAAGTGTCATTTCATGAAATCATTTAGGAGGGCATGTTTAGGGGCGGAATTAGGGGCAATTGGTGGCGAGTAACCCTTAAGGCCTGGCTAGTAGATCAGGACTTGAAATTTGGAGCCTTGATAGATATAGATATATATATATATATATACACATATATACACACACACACACACACATATACACATACATTACACCCAGAAGTAGGATATACTGGGAGTCAGAAGCTGCATGAAGGGTGGAAGGGGGGGGGGGGATATAAATCTTTTTATATTAAAGTAGTACTAAAAGAGAGACTTTTTTGCATGGATATATGGATATAATCGTTTTTAAATATAAAATGCACAATTACTGGTAAACGTTTACTTTAAATTTAATTGTAATGTCTTAATTTACCACAAGTCTATCAGCCTCTAGCTTTTCTGGGTTGAGAAGATCTTCCCTGCACAAAGCCCTTAAAGTAATTGTGAACTGATTTTTTTTCTGTAACAAACATGTAATGTGAAATGGTTTCACACGGAGCACCTCAATCCTCCTCTTCTGGGAGCCCCCCCGCTGGTGCTCCTGGCTCCTCCAGACTTGAGAGTTCCCCCATAGCAAGCCGCTTGCTATGGGGGCACTCGTGTGGGTTTGATCCTTAGCTGTACTGTGTGCTTCTGTTGACACACAGAGCATGGCTCGTCCCCGATCTCTGCTACCTCCTCACAGGCTGTGATTGACAGCAGCAAGTGCCAGAGGTTCTCGCTGCTGCATTGGAGTGCTGTGAGGAGGGAGAGCGAGAGTGCAGCACTGCTCTCAGGCCCAGTGCTGGATCAAGATCGGGATCAGGCAAGTATACGTTTATGTTAATGCACAGTTGTTTTGGTGGGTGTGATGACGGATCTACATTGCTGGACAATATGACAATGGATTTACATATTTACATTGTGGGATGTGGGTTTTGTTAATAAAAGGACCTTGTCACAGCATTGTGTGCATTTACTATTTTACTTTTTGTGAATAAGTAACCAGGGGTACTGTGTACCTCTTACTCATTCACATGGCATAAAGGAGGAGGGGGTGGAAATCTGGGGGAACCCCAATTTTAAAGTCAACTACTTGGCCTGGGTTTTCTAAAAAGCAGTTTAACATTACAGTAATCTCAGGGATCAGTCAACTGGCAATGGTAGTGTGGAGCGGCAAGACTGATGACCAATCTATATAGCTAGATGATGTGACTAACCATAGATTTACTTTAGGGGTCATTATTTAAATTTTTCCCAAATAAAGGACTTTCTACCGAATAAAACATGTGTTCTATCTCTTGCACTGTAGCCGGATGCCTTGTGTCTCCTTAAAGCCATTTTTTTTTTTGTTTTAATAACAAACATATTATACTTACCTGCTCTGTGTAATGGGTTTGAACAGAGCAGCCACGATACTCTTCTTGGGTTCCCCACCGGCACTCTGTGGCTCCTCTCCTCCCCTCCCCCCCGCTGAGTGTCCACCATCGCAAGCTGCTTGCTATGGGGGCACTCTTGCGGGTCTCACTCCCGAGCCAGCACTGTGTCTCCATAAAGCAGAGAATGCATTAAGGTAAAAAAAAGCTTTAGCCTTTAGAATCCTTTTAACAGCTTGAGTATGCCACTGCTGGAGCAAATGATGACTGTGCTGCCCACACTGGGGCCACAGAAATAGCTGCTAAGGTGATTATCCAGTATCTGGTGGTTCCGTATGATACTGCCAGATGCTAATAGAAGAATTTTCAGTTTCAAGTCTTGATATTGCTAAAGAGAAGAGAGCTGGAGACAGAGGTCCTACCCCCTAATGGCACTAACCTAAACTGGGCTGCTTTAGTTTATTGCAGGGGTAACAGCCACTAGTTGAGCTCTGCTTGTTTTTTTTTTTTTTTTTTTTTCCGTAGTGTTCAAACTCCTGAAGGCATGAGCATATACCCAAGTGTAGAAGACTGTGTCCCCCAATGAGCAGTGTGATGAATGCAATTTATAAGGCTGTCTATGGTTTTAATACTTACCAAGTCTGGGTCCGTTACTCAAATCACTGAAACCTAAGGATCCAAATGAGAGCCAGATAACTAGCGTTTTTATGGGGAGGTCTGCAATGCCAGTCTGTCTCTTTCTCATGAGGAGTTCCCTAAAATTAATTATCCTAATCCTGCATAAAAATGGTTCTCTCCCTGTTAACAGGAAAAAAACATGTTTGTTGTGAAAGGGAAAGATTAATTTGTAAACTTGACAGGATTTCACTTTCTCAACTGGTAAGATAACAAGCAGGAACAAGTACCTAGCAATGTCAGGTATTTCTAAACTAGTACAAGTACTCAGATGGAACTGAAATGTATAAAGGTATGAGAGAAATGTTGATCTGCTGGTAAAAGAGGAAGAGAAAAAAAAAAAAAAAAAGCAAACATTGTATGACTACACTGAGCGCCAAAGGTTAGGGGGCGCCACAATTTACATTGTCTACATTTAATTTCCGATTTGTTACATTTTAAGATTAATACTGAAAATAATTTTGTCATATACAAAAAGGAGGACGTTTTGTCCTGGGTGTTACATACTCTAGGCACACCACAACTTTTTACCACTTACTGATCATGTATAGTTTTTAGCAACTATTTTAAGGGCTCCAGTGGGGTAAAAAAAGGTTAACAAAAGGCTGCGGTAATATCAAAAGACATTCGTTGTTTGATGCAAGCGCAGGGAAAATATAGGTTCAGGAGGCCAGTTCCAGTATATACTTGGTTACAAGAAATGAAAACAAAACCGGTTTCCAAGAAACACTCACTTTAGCCTATTTTGTATGTAGTTTTAGGTCTTTTCTAATGAACAGAGCATACCATGGCTCCTCCTATTGTTCCAGATCAAGCCATTTTGAAGCCTCTCCAGAAAAAGTGCTTTCTGTCGTAACGTTTGCAAGAGGAGTTGAATTTCACTATATTGTACTCAACCTAGCCACCACTCCAGGTCATTCAAACTGCTCGAGTGCACAATGTGTCCTCTCCTTGCTCCAGCTAACCTAAGCTGAAGCTGCTACAGGCCATTCCAGCTCTGCCATTGTGCAGTACACTCAGCTAGAGAAGGATACTGCGCACACACATAGTTTGATTTCAGTACTGCTGCTCACTGTTGTTCTTGCTGAAGGTTGTGACATGAGAAGGCAAAAGTCCCGGCCAGTGGTGGCTGAAGTTTTAGGATTCCTTTTGACCCCTCCTACTTCTCATAAGCCACACCCCTTATAGAATCCACCCACTCCGTCCCCTGTATTCCACATATTGTGTCAGGAGTACACAGCTCAGCATCACAGGATACAGTATACAGCTCAGCATCACAGGTGGAGTATATTGCAGCCAGTAACACAGTATGTAGCCAGTACACAGGTATTGCAGCCAGCACACAGGTATTGCCGCCAGCCAGCACACAGGTATTGCCAGTACATAGTTATTGCCACCAGCCAGCACACAGTTATTGCCAGTACACAGGTATTGCCGCCAGCCAGTACACAGGTATTGCCCTCAGCCAGTACACAGGTATTGCTCCCAGCCAGTACACAGGTATTGCTGCCAACCAGCACACAGGTATTGCCAGTACACAATTATTGCCAGTACAGTTATTGCCACCAGCCAGCACACAGGTATTGCTGCCAGCCAGTACACAGGTATTGCCGCCAGCCAGTACACAGGTATTGTCAGTACACAGGTATTGCCGCCAGCCAGTAGACAGGTATGCAGTGCACAGCAGTACTTGCCTCAGGAGGAACTCGTCAGTCCGCTCCCTCGGTCTGCAGGATCACAGGCATGCGTGCATGCAGTCCAAGCACGTCTGCCAGTCCCACCCCCGCCCCTGACCAGTCACTGTCTGGAGGAGGACAGCGACTGAGGCCAGAGCCAATCAGTGTATAGATGTGTGCCTGGCTGGCGCACATTTATAAACTTTAATGGCTGACCAATGGGCTTTGGGAATTGCTGCAAAAAAAGCCGGGAAGATTATGTATATGTATATGTATATGTATATGTGTATATATATATATATATATATATATATATATATATACACACACATACATTATATATATACACACACACACACACATAAATTTAAACTGCAGCGTATATATAATGAAAGGTCCTCATAATAAATCCTAAGGGTGAGTCCTGTATTGCTGACGATAATCACCAGACATCCACCGTGAAGACCATCACCAGTGACACCAACACATCAAGCCTCTTACCAGAATTCACCGACCCCCTATTACGGAGGGTCAGTGTCCGCTTTGTGTGAAAAAATGCACCGAAGGGAAAACTACAACAGCCACTTTCCCTCTGGATAAACCATATGCACAGCTCCCGGCAGAGGATAGCAGTCCCGGCTTGGCAAGGGTATCACTCGGTGGTCATGGAAAACATATGAAGATCCAATAGTGCAGATTGCCAGAAACAATTTCATTTAAAAACCAAATATGCACACTCACATTTAGATGGGTAAAAACAGCGCGTTTGCTCAGTCAACATAGAGCGTCCAGTCACTAAAATGGAGATCGCTGAGACGGCTTCCTGGTCACATGCGGCGAGCGTCGTTAGGCTCGCCCTATATGTGACCAGGGACCGGAAATAGGTTGCGTTCCATGCGCAGATTTCTCGTAACCACTAATACCGGAAGTGAACAGGCACTCACCGCCAATGGCACAATAAACAACAATTTCGGCCAAGCGTTCACTTCACAGGCAATTTAATATATATATATACACACCGCAATTAATGATAAAAGTCATTAAAATCTAACTAGAGACCAGGAAGGCAGTACAGCGCCACCCAGTGACTGGAGATAGAATTACATCAAAATTGCATCAAAATCACAGCTAACAGCAAGATACCAGACGTCTATGCATTATTAATAAATGCATTGATGTCTAGTTCTATATTAAGTCCATGGGGAACAGAAGAACGTAAAGTATAAATCCAAAAGGTTTCTAACCTGGAGATTTCTCTCCTAGTATTATTCCCCCTCCAGGTGGGTACATAATTGTCTATGGCCAATATCTTGGTACCCGAAGGGTTTCTCCCATGATACTTGGCATAGTGCTTAGATACACTATGATTGGGGAAGCCCTTACGGATATTGGCCAAATGTTCTTTCACCCTTACTTGAAAAGTACACGTAGTGCGCCCCACGTAGTACAAACCACATGGGCAGATCAACAAATACACCACGTTCCTGGTATTACATGAAATAAATGATTTGATAGAATAGGTCTTCCCATCATGCGGGGAAAGAAAATTGGTACATTTGGACCTGATACTATTGACAGTACATACCCCACACCTCCTGCAGGGGTAAAAACCCTTCATGTTTTGAAAAAACATTGTTTTCTTTAATGGAGGGTCTATAATATTAGGTGCGACAGTCAATCTAATAGGGGCAGCCCCCTTAAAGAGTACTGTGGGAGCATCTGAGAGTAGAGGTGACAGTATTCTGTCATTTTTCAAAATCTCCCAATGCTTCCTCAGTATTCTGTTGATCTGCCAGTGCTGGTTGGAATAAGTTGTAACAAAGGGACAACTAAACTTGTTGTCAGTAGGCCTCTGTTTAGGCACCAAGAGCTGCTGCCTATCCAGGGCAACTACCTCCTCATAAGCCCAATCAATCACTGCAGGCTCGTAGCCTTTCTCGCTAAATCTCTCTCTCAAAACCAGGGCTTCCCTTTTAAAAGGTGTCCAGGCTAGTGCAGTTCCTGCGGAGACGGATGAATTGGCTCTTTGGGATAGCCCTCAACCACGCAGGGTGGTGACAGCTACTCCCATCAATATAGCCATTTCGATCCGTCTCCTTGAAGTAGGTGGAAGTGACAAGTTGTCCATCTCCCACCTCAATGTTAAGATCCAGGAAGTGTATCCTAGTACTACTGGCCTCATATTCAAATTTAATCCCCCTGTCATTTTTATTCAACTAGCCACGCCCCTGACGACGTCAATTGGATGACGAAAGGCGTTGGGTGGAGCCCAACGACGCTCGCCGCATGTGACCAGGAAGCCGTCTCAGCGATCGCCATTTTAGTGACTGGACGCTCTATGTATTGTATCTTTGGGCGCACACCAGCCATTAGGCCAGGGCTGGGTGTCTGGTCCTGTACCTTTTTGGGGGGGATGGGCTCCTCCAGTCACCTGTCCTCCATCTATCCATACCAGTGTACGCCGCTCGCAGCAACCCGAGGTGGGTTGCGGAAAGCAGTAGGTTAACTGCAGCAGTCCCCGCACCGATCAACTTATTTTTACTGTCCCCCTAATTTAAACTTATACTCCGGTCATCATGATCCTATGTGAAGGACCTAGAATTGTAACTCCACCCTCTACCTGTTGAACAGTGAAGGTGGATGAAGTTCCTCTGCCTAGCTTTACCGATATAACTACCCTCATCGACAGTGGTGGGACGCACCAACTCCCGATAGGGTTTCTCGGTTAAGTAGGCAGAGGCGTCCT
>BLSH010022392.1:58364-69360 GCA_018402905.1 Glandirana rugosa
CTGGTCAGGTCAGGAGCGGACATCGAGTCCGCCCGACCCGCGGGCACGCCGCCGCCGCCCGGAGCGCGCAGGGGGCGTGTAAAGGGGCGGACGTCCATGGACGTCCACCCGGATTTTCAGGTCCGCGCTGTTGACGTCTTTTGTCAATAGCGCGGACCTGTAGAGGTTAAATTGCATGTGCTTCCATTGTGAAGCCTCTCATATATAGAGTTAGGACTGCAGTATACAGGGAGCCTTGACGAGGCCTGCAGCTTATGCATGCACTTGCAAATGTGTGTAACCAATCCCCTGCCTTTTAAACGCTACTGTTAGACAGGTGAATTTGTTTGGTGGCAGACTGGTCGGTAAGTTGAGCTTGGAATTCTGTGTTTTTTGTTTGTGGATGCCCCTCCATAGCTCCTTGCTGTAGTGGCCAGTTATAGGTGGTGGACAGTGACCTTTGTTTTGTTATGGACGCTCTATGTTGACTGAGCAAACGCGCTGTTTTTACCCATCTAAAATGTGAGTGTGCATATTTGGTTTTTACATAAAATTGTTTCTGGCAATCTGCACTATTGGATCTTCATATGTTTTCCATGACCACCGAGTGATACCCTTGCCAAGCCGGGACTGCTATCCTCTGCTGGGAGCTGTGCATATGCATTTATCCAGAGGGAGAGTGGCTGTTGTAGTTTTCCCTTCGGTGCATTTTTTCACACAAAGCGGACACTGACCCTCCGTAATAGGGGGTCGGTGAATTCTGGTAAGAGGCTTGATGTGTTGGTGTCACTGGTGATGGTCTTCACGGTGGATGTCTGGTGATTATCGTCAGCAATACAGGACTCACCCTTAGGATTTATTATGAGGACCTTTCATTATATATGCGCTGCAGTTTAAATTTACATTCTATTTTGGGTCTCACCTGGACCAGTCTGCTGGCTGCATGAACCTTTTCATTTGATTTTATGAACTAAGTACATTTTGAATTCCTTGGCCATTGTTAATTTTCTCTACAAGCGCAGGATTGATTTTTTTACACACACACACACACACATATATATATATATATATATATATTTTTTAGAAGGATCAGCTTGGGCAGGGTGGCGCACTAGCGCCCTCTATGGAGGAGCCGCCCCGGGTTCCGCCTCTAACAAAAAGGTTGCCCCCAAATGCAGATGTGCAGAACAAAGCATGGTAAGTCAGTAATGGAGAAAATATTACAGTATAACTAAAAGGCAAAACCTTTTCTTTTTTAGTTTTGGCTAGAGTGGAGAGGGATTAGAATACCTGCTTACTAGGTTGTTAATACTACCTCTGCCCTCGTTTGGGACATTCACCCAATTTGTCCTGTCTACCATTAATCAATGAAAGTGAAAGTAGAAGAAGGCCCCATGGAATTATCTTAAAATTTGCAGGGATTTCCTCTCAATTCTAGTTTTGGCTATGGAATGGGTAGTGAATGTAAATCTCCCCAATAGGACATGGATTGGGGGGAAAAAAAAAAAAAAAAAAAAACACAAGGGTTGTAATCTTCAATTACTCTAACAAAAATTTAAAAAAAAATGGTTTTGCCTTTACCTTTGGTTCTAGTTTAACTACAAGAAGACGACAAACAATATTGGCAAATGGTTTCACCCTTAACCACTTTTTGCCCATGTAACGCATTTGTATGGAAGCAAAGATTGGGCTTAAACATCCGCATACCGCACATATGCGTCTATGAACAGCCAAGGTTTCTGTGCTGACAGTGTACACACTGCACAGTCACCGAGCAGTTAGAGACAGCTCTCGTGCTCTAGTCACCAGTTTTGATTTCGTCAACGAAAACGTTTTCGGCAAAGTTTTCGTCAGCGGCATTATAACAGTGACAAACAAAATGAAAAGTACAGCACATTTTCGACAACTGACGAAAAAAGGGATTTTATTAAAACTTACCGTAAAATCCTTTTCTCTGAGTTCACTGACAGACGCAGCCCTTCATTGACAAGTGGGGTTATATGCACATCCTACCAGGAGTTGACTAGGCAAATAGAAAAAAAGCAAGCTGACCCCTCCCAGGGGGCCCTCCTCTCTCTCCCATATAACCCCCCTGCTCTGCATAGCATATCAGTCCGTAACAAGCCGTACAAATGCAACACAGAGGGGTGGGTGCTGCGTCTGTCAGTGAACTCAGAGAAAAGGATTTTACGGTAAGTTTTAATAAAATCCCTTTTTCTCTTACGTTCACTGACAGACGCAGCCCTTCAATGACAAGTGGGGATGTCCAAAAGCTGTGTCAGTCAAGAGGGGTGGGTAAACAACTGTACCCAACAGATTCCTTTCAGGAGGCATCAGCCGCGCATACACCACCGCCTGCAAAACTTTGCGGCCAAAAGTAGCATCCGCGGATGCTGAAATATCCACTTTGTAAAACTTAGTAAACGTGTGCACAGAGGCCCAAGTAGCCGCCTTGCACACCTGTGAAACCGAAGCCTGGTGTCAGAAAGCCCAGGAAGTACTAACTGCCCTGGTGGAATGAGCCGTGACAGGAAAAGGTGGTACTTTGCCCCGAACAGTATACGCATGGGTCACGGTCTGTCTGATCCAACGGGAAAGAGTAGCCGACGAGGCCGCCAACCCTTTGCACGGACCATCCGTCAGCACAAACAACGCATCAGACTTCCGAAAAGAAGCTGTAGTCGCCAAGTACACCCGTAAAGCCCTTACGACATCCAAGGAATGTAACTCAAACTCCTTGGGATGTGACGGGTGCGGACATAATGAAGGAAGAACAAGATCTTCATTAATGTGGAAAGAAGAGACCACCTTCGGTAGAAACAAAAGGAGAAGGGCACAAGACCGCCTTGTCCTTGTGAAGGACTAGGTAAGGAGACTTGCAGGACAACGCTGCCAACTCAGACACCCGCCTAGCAGATGTAATGGCCACCAAGAAAGCCACCTTCTGCAACAGCAATTGTAAGGGAATATCCCTGATCTTCTCATATGGTGGTTTCTGCAGCACAGAAAAAGTACCAAATTCAAGTCCCACGGTGCCATAGGCGACCGGACCCGAGGAGCCACATGACGCACACCCTGTACAAATGTACGAATCAACGAATGTGACACCAGAGGCTGCTGAAAGAGAATCGCCAGAGCCAAAATCTGACCCTTGAGAGTACTCAAAGCTAATTTTTTATCCAGGCCCTGCTGCAAAAAAGCCAGAACCCAGGACACAACCCCCAGCCTCACACCAATATAGGCCTTCCAGGTGCGATGATAAATCTTGCGTGAGGTACACTTGCACGCTTTCAGCATGGTAGGGATCACGGAGTCAGCGACAACCCTATCCCTCAACACCTGGGACTCAACAGCCAAAGCCGTCAAAGCCAGCGAGGGTAAAGCAGGGTGCAAGATGGGTCCCTGATACAACAGATCTTCGCGCAGCGGAAGGCGCCAGGGAACATCTGCCACCATCCGCACCACGTCGGCGTACCAAGGACGCCGAGCCCAATCCGGAGCCACCAGGATTATCGGATTCCCCTCCGCTTCCACCCTATGCAGTAGCCGCGGTAGAAGCTTGATGGGAGGATAAACGTACAGAAGTCGATACCGACCCCAAGGCGCTACCAGCGCGTGCGTGGCGACCGCCAGCAGGTCTCTCATCCTGCACACAAAAGATCTCACTTTGTGATTGAACCGGGACGGGCGTGCCCCACTTGTGGCAAATCTGGCGGAATACCTCTGGATGCAGGGACCATTCCCCTTGATCCAGCGTCTGGCGACTGAGAAAGTCCACCTGCCAATTCTCTACGCCCGGAATGTAGATGGGGGAGATCGCCGGCACGTGAAGTTCTGCCCACCGCAGAATGAGAGCCGCTTCCGCAGCCGCTGCCGAGCTCCTCGTTCCGCCCTGATGGTTCACATACGCCACTGTGGTGGCATTGTCCGACTGAACCCGAACCAGGAGGCTGCGCAACCTTACCGTCCAGTGGGAGAGGCCGAGCCTGATTGCCCTCAGCTCCAGCACATTGATCAGAAGGCGAGATTCCTGCGCCGACCAACGGCCCTGAGCAGACAGCTGCCCCAGGACCCCACCCTAGCCGGATAGACTGGCGTCCGCCGTGACTATCGACCAATTCAGGGGAAGAAATGACTTCCCCAACGTTAGAGCCAGGGCCCGAAGCCACCAGGTCAACGACCCTCTGGTCTGAGGATCCAATCTGATCCACTGGTTTAGGGACAGTGGAGACTTGTCCCACCGAGACAGAATCGCTCGTTGGAGTCGAGTGTGACTCTGGGCGTAGGGTACCGCCTCGAAGGCTGAAACCATGATCCCAAACACCCGCATACAGAACCGTAAGGAGGACCACCGGCGTGACAGCACAGTTCGCACCTCTGCTTGCATTGTCAGTAACTTTGCTAGAGGTAAGAACACCTTCCCCTGCTCAGTGTCCAGAATCAGACCCAGATACTCCCGGCGACAGGACGGTGTCACCGTCGACTTCTGCAAATTTATCAGCCAGCCGAAGTCCTTTAACGAAGTCATGGTGATAGCCACATTCTCCTCCAGAGCCGAAGCAGACTCCCCTCTCAGAAGCAGGTCGTCTAGGTAAGCTACCACCGCAATGCCTCTCTGCCTCAGTAGCGCCAGCACCGGGGCAACCAGCTTGGTGAACACCCGAGGAGCCGAGGCGAGACCGAAGGGAAGTGCCACGAATTGGTAATGAAGGTCTCCCACCGCAAAGCGCAGGAAGCGCTGGTGCCGGAGACAAATGGGAACATGGAGGTACGCGTCCCTGATATCTGGGGACGCCATGAAATCCCCTCGGTGCAGGGCGGCCACGACCGAACGGATTCCATCCGGAATTTTCGCGCTTTCACAAAGTGGTTTAGCGCCTTTAGGTCCAGAACTGGCCTGACCCCGCCCTTTTTTGAGGACCACGAATAGGTTGGAGTAAAAACTGTGAAACCTTTCCAACTGAGGTACTGGCACGATTACCCCCTGGTCGGAGAGTGCCTGAACAGCCCTTAGGAGGGCCTCCCGACACCCCTGAGGGAGTCTCAAGTTCGATGGGAAGAACCTGTCTGGGGGTAGAGTGCTGAACTCTATCCTGTACCCGGAGGACACCGCTTTCTGTCGGAAATGCGGGCAGTCTACCTGTCTGCGAACCCCAGAAGACGTCCCCCCTCCCTCAGTACGGGTGGGGGCAACCCATCATGCAGAGGAAGGCTTGTCCTGTCTTTTCGTTCTTGCGTTGCCAGGGTCATTTATCGGCCACTGTGGCAGGCTTGCCGGGCCTCACCCCCTTGCCCGCTGCGCCAGGGGCACGAAAAAAACCTCTTCTGACCTGAAGAGACAGGACCCTGCTTGCGGCGGAACTCCCGTCGCCTGGGCTCCGGAAGAAAAGTACTCTTCCCTCCGGTGAACTCCTTGATGATTTCATCCAACTGTGGCCCAAAGAGACGGCCACCCTGAAAAGAAAGATCCGCAAGACCTTTCTTAGACGCGTGGTCACCTGACCACGAACGTAACCAGAGTACCCATCTGATAATGACTGCAAAAACAGACATTTTTGACAACATGGGAAGTAGATCCAGAGCTGCATCACACAGGTACCGAATACCCTAAAACAAATGTTCTGCTTTCTGCGACATCTCAAGCGTCCTGCCACAGTCCAAATCATTCTGCAGCTCCGCCATACACTCGGACAGATATTGCGCCGCCATGGCCGACCCTGCCAACAGGAAAAGTGCCTTTGACACCGCCTCCGTCCACCTATCGGCTGGGTCCTTAAACGAGGGAGACCCTTCCAAAGGAATGGTCGTTGCCTTGTTCAGGCGAGCCACCGGAGGGGGATGCCCATTTCTTCACAAAACTATCCTCAAAGGGATAGCGTATAGCGAAGCGTTTTGGTAGGGTGAAGGAATTCTGCGGACGCTGCCATTCCTGATATCCACGTGGTCAAAAAAATTATCATAAGGATAAGCCTTAGGCGACCTAGGTGGCCTAGCAGACCCGCAAACATATGTGGACACTTGCAACTCCCCTGCTTGGTCTAGTCGCAAGGACGCACGGATATTAGAAATCAGTGTGGCAACCAGCGCTTTTTTCGCGCGCAACCGAGGCCCCCTGGTCCTCTTCGCCGTCCGAGGGGACTAGTTCACCACGGGTGTCCCCGTGACCCCCAAAGCCATTTCCGGTTCGGACTCTTCCCCTGAGGAACAAGGGGGAGGCGGATGGTTTTTTTTTTTAGGGGCCCCCAGAGCGCTGCTCGGCCCCACCCGGGGAAGAAATTCCCCAAAACACTGCTCTCAGCTGGTCCAGGGAAACCAGGGTCCCCAGCGCAGGTTGCGCTGCCGCTGACTCCTCCCCAGAAGGACCTGCAGGGCCATCTGCCATCGCACCACCAGAACTGACAGTCAAAAATATAAAATGACCTGACACCCCCACAATGCAGCCCCACCGCCACCCCACAGAATGCCAGGGAGACCCCAGGAGGACTGCACCCACCGGAAAAGCCCAGCTATACTTGCTGTTTTTGCACACAAGCGCTGCTCCCAGCAGGAGTGCTTAAGAACCGCCAGTAAGAAGCTTGAGCGGTCTGTAGTCAGCCACGCTGTACCAAGAGAAAGAGGAAATAAAACGGCAGCAGCACGTTTTTCACTGCTCCAGGGACATCCAATATGGCTGCCAAAAGCGTCCACAAGAGCCCAAAGCCTGTATGCAGGCCGTGACTACAACAAAATGGCCGCCACTGCCGCATGGCTGTACAAACGTACAAAATGTGGTACGAACGGGGTGCGGTACGAACAACAGGGTGCGCGGGGGGGGGGTTTGGGAGGCGAGGACACCCAGGACAAAAAATATGAACCGCAGGTCCCATAAGGGAGCCAGGTCTAACTCCTTGCACTAGGCATAATAAAACTGATATGCTAAGCAGGGCTGGGGGGGGGGGGTATATGGGAGAGAGAGGACGGCCCCCTGGGAGGGGCCAGCTTCCTTTCTATTTGCCTAGTTAACTCCTAGTAGGATGTGCATATAAACCCACTTGTCAATGAGGGCTGCGTCTGTCAGTGAACGTAAGAGAAAAGGTTGTTGGTGGATGTCATCTCCTTACAAAATCACATTGGGGTTTATTTACTGAAACTGGAGAGTGCAAAACCAGGTGCAGCTGTTTTTCAGTTAGTGCAATTAAGCGTTGACAAAAAAAAACCTGGAAGCTGATTGGTTTCTGCACCAGATTTTGATACAGATTCAGATACTGTCCAGTTTTGGTAAATCATCCTCATTGCATACAATAAACAGGTAGCTTAAGTATCCATGTGTCCTTTTTAACTGCTTCAGGTCTGCCCTATAGCAGTTTGCTACTGCTATAGGGCGGCACCTGTGCACCAGATCACGTATATACATGTGATGAAAACACTCCCGGGTAGGGGTGCGCATGCACGCTGGCTCGCTTCCACTGTTATTACACACAGTGGAAGCCAATTGGCAGGTGCACGGTAGTTGATGTGGCAGATGTCTTCCGGCACTCGCCAACCATTAGACAGAGAGACAGAACTGCGATCGCTGTTCTGACAGAAGGAAAGGGATGGAATTTGTGCCCCCAGGGAATAAATTCCATCTCTTTCCCTAGTAAAAGCCCCTCACACAGCATAGTAAAACACTGGATAGGCACACCCCCGATTTTAACCACTTCCCAGCCTGTGTCATTATTACAGTGACCATGCATATTTTTAGCACTGATCACTGTATTAAGTGTCACTGGTCCCAAAAAAGTGTCAGTTTGTGTCAGAATGTCCGCCGCAATATCGTAGTCCTGCTAGAAGTCGCTGATCATTGCCATTACTAGCAAAAAATAAATAAAAATATCCCATAGTTTGTAGCATACTATAACTTTTACACAAACCAATCAATATGCACTTATTGGGTTTTTTTTTTACCAAAAATACGTAGCAGAATACATATTGGCCTAAATTGATGAAGAAATTCGATTTTTTCATTTTTTTTTTTATAAGATATTGTTTACTTTCTGCTATAAAACCTATTTTTTTTCTTCTCAAAATTATCTGTCTTTTCTGGTTTATAGCCCCCAAAAAAATAGAAAAAAAAAAAACGCAGGTGATCAAATACCCCCAAAAGACATACATTATATTTGGGTAGGGTACAGAATTGCATGACCATGCAATTGTCAGTTAAAGCAAAAATGGCCTGGTCATGAAGGGGGGGGTTAAATCTTCCGGGGGTCAAGTGTTGAACAGCTAGTTACTTCTCTTCAGCTAACGATCAGCATCAGATTTGCCCTTAAAATTTGAATCTGGTGGCTGTGAGAAAATAATTCCAGTTCTTACATAAGGCACTAGGTAGCTTAAGACTTGTTACTGAAAATGTGGCTCCAGCGTGTCTGGATGTGAACAACAGCGGACGTTTAGCTAAAGAGCTCCAGCCATCCTTCCTTTAATCCTTTGCCATCCTCTCTCCTATCAGCCATATAGGACCAGCCAACACCACCACAAGCCGTGCTGACAGTCTACGGACCATCTGAGGGTATATCGCGGCGGACGGCCGGCCGGATCCACTACTAGAGGCCCCGGCTTGCGGCCTAGTCCGCGGACCGCCGCCATTCAGCCAAATTCTCGGCCATCCGCGAGCCTGTCACCTCTGCATCACCCATCCAGCCACCCAGCTACTCTTCTGGCCACCCTGGAACAGCTTTTTCTGAGGATTATGTGGAGTACAAGGGCTGGGGAGGGAGCCGCGGCCTACACACGCGGCGCGGCCATCTTGGTACACCCCACAGGGCCTGCCATCTCTCCACCAAGAGGCATTCTCCTCATTAGCTTGACTGCTGCCTCTATACCCTCAGGGAATTTGACTGGAAAGGAGAGGGGGAGGTGTGAACAGAAGGGACACTCTGCTATTGAAGTCTGCCCCAATATACAGTAGATACAATTCAGCAGACAAGAACAGAACAGTGCTACTTTAACATACATCTCTGTGAGTGACCCTGAGCTGCCTTACCATATTCCACAGGAAACTTTAACAGGATTGCATAAAGACTGACACCTCTCCTAACCCAGTATCCCCCCTTACCTCATTATTATCCCACTGCCTACCTGCCTGACTGGGGAGCGAGCACTGTGTTCCCTATACAGCGGAGGAATGATGGTCAAATATGGCCCCCCTGCACCTGTTTCAGCGGCAGAACAATTAGCCCGGTTTAAGAGGCAGGAGGGGGTAGGAGATGCGGCGGACCCTGAGCAGGCGTCACAATCCTCAATGCACATAGCTCCCACATCGCTACCGTCTCAAGGGATAGGCGACTCGGGCCCGGCTATCTTCAAATCACAGGGTGAATCTCATCTAATGCAGGAACCCCCCTATAGCCCTACCGATAGCACCGCCTCAGGATCACCCATTGCAGAGCCTACACTAGCTGAAATTATGCTGGCGATTCAAGATTGCAAGACCTCTTTGTCGTTACTAATAGAGACTATCCGCATTGACAACTCCCTGCTGAAACAAGATGTACAAAATCTAAGGGAAAGAAGTGGGGCTGCCGAAGAACGCATCAGTACCTTAGAGGACACAGTACAACCATTATCAGCCACTGTCCAGACACACTGCCGAACTGGCGGCCCTTCCGTGCAAAAATTGACGACCTGGAGAATCGCTCCAGGAGAAACAATCTCCGCTTTGTGGGGTTCCCGGAGAGATCTGAAGGCTCCCGTCCCGAGCAGTTCCTACACTCCTGGCTACGAGAGGTACTAGGGGTTGAAAACCTGTCACATGCCTTCCTCATTGAAAGGGCACATCGCACCCCGCCACGAGCACCAAACCCTGGGGCCCTTCCACGTTCCCTGATAGCACGGATCCTCAATTTTCAGGACAAAGTGACCATCCTGCGCCTGGCCAGAGAGAGAGGCCCACTTAAATACAATGGCAATACCATTTCCATTTATCCTGATTTTTCAGCAGATGTTCAGCGACAACGAACCTCTTTCTCTACGGTAAAAAACCGTCTTCGACAAGAGGGCCTGCAGTATGCCATGCTTTTTCCTGCCAAATTGAGAGTCATTTATGATGGCAAGGCCCACTTTTACAACACACCCAAGGAAGCTATGGCATGGCTCGATGATCACGCTGGCCCGCAGCGTCGCCAAGGGCTTACGGGACAGTAGAAGTGGTTGATCTGATACCCATCTAGAATGTACAGCCTTTCTGCTAAATCTAAACATGTATATGTCGATGAATCTTTATCGAACTGTGACTTTCACCCTTTGACAGATGCTCCCGGGGAAGAGATTCAAATAGCCCCCTGCCTTCCACTTGGACTTATAATCCACGGGAGACATAAGCTGATAAGGACATCGACCGCCTCTTCCTCTATACACCCCTACATCTCAGTTGCTGCACAGGAATTACCTGTCTATTAGTAATGGTCAATCTCCCATTAATCTTCCTTTCTCCTTAAAAAAAGAGGTAACTCAATTTGAACTAATCATTCAACTGACTCGGCATTCACGCCACAACTGACAGGTCCATGATTAGGACCAGAGGCACTATCCCAAGACCCCCTTCCTAAAGTATCACTGCAACGGATGGCCACATCAGGTGATCGCCTGGCCCCCAAAATGTACTACATATCTCCCATAGGAGATGAGGTTATGTTTCAATGGAGCCAGCTGTCCAACTCACTAACCCCATCCAATTTTATGGAAAAACCATGGGAATTGTTCTTTACCTGATTTTTTCTTTTCAGGTTTCTAGGTGAACTTCTGAACGGTTTGGGATTCAAGCTCGCTAAGTTGGGGACAGTTGAGCGGGGTGGGATGGGCGGGAGAGGGGGGGAATTTGTAGACCTACCTTGGTCAGGGGAACAGTTTTACCTTTTGCTGTTGTTTTTTGCCAATGCAGCGCTATGTTTTCTCTGTTGCTTTAATTGGACAAAACTTTTGATACTACTAATTTGCCTGGGGGTATATCACGGATACGTCACTAGGCTTGCCCTGTACACTAATGAGTCTCACAATA
>BLSH010022392.1:69370-82201 GCA_018402905.1 Glandirana rugosa
TTCCCGTTCCAGACGGTGAAGGGGGGGGTTCGCCAGGTCACTCCCTAGCTCTTGTCGTAATTTCAGAGGATATATATCGTGGCCCGGGCCCCTAGATCGTTCTTCATCTTCTCTATAAAACCTCTCTTCTAGACCCCGTTTACCCCCTCTCACTCAAAAAAGCATGGGTGGCCTCTTCGTATCATGCCACCCACACCACATACTCTAGAGGTGTCTCTATTCTAATGGCCAAGTCACTATCAGCTGAAATAGTATCCGTCAAGACAGATCCTGAGGGTCGATTTGTTATACTTACTATACAAATTGCCAGAAAGACCTTCACTCTGGTTAATGTTTATGTACCTCCCCCATTTGCCCCAGATCTTCTCTCCAAAATATCTCTTCTACTTCTTGCTAGATCCCCGGGCCCGGTGCTATATATAGGAGACTTTAATGCTGTTCTCGATCCCTCACTGGACCGCTTGGGGGGGGAAGTGGCAGACCTTGCCCTTCTTTGGTAGACTGGGCTGAAGTTCATGGCCTCACTGAAGTCTGGAGGTGGAAACACCCCACAGAATATCAATATTCGTGTCATTCTGATTCATTCCATACAATGTCTCGCATTGATTTAGCGTTTGCTACGCCCGATGTTCTCCCGTTAGTGTCATCTGTGTTGTATCTGCCCCAGGGGTGTCTGACCATGCACCTTTGATGGTGGATCTCCTACTCTCGCCTACGCAAGGACCTACCATGTGGCGTATGGGGCCGCAATGGTTGGAAGACGAGATTGTCCAGAGATCTTGCGGGAGAGACATTGTGGACTATTGGAGGACTAATAGAGGTTCCACCAACGCCTCCACTGTGTGGGAGGCTTCTAAGGCTGTACTAAGAGGTGCCTTTATGTCTGTAACGGATGCCTTACGTAAAAATGCTGCACAGTGCACCAAGGTGCTGGAGGAAGAAGTGGTGGAGGCTGAGGCAGATTATGTGGCACATCCAGATTCCTCAAGGCGCGATTTATGGTTATCTAAACGCAGAGAGTATGAACTTAAGCTGCTAGATTTAACTCGAAAACATATGTTACATGTAACGCAAAAAATATTTGAACACGGGAACAAGGCAGGTCGGCTTTTAGCTTACCTGGTCAGACCAGATCATAACCCTGTCTCTATTCCCCGAATTCTCACTTCACAAGGAAGGATTAGTGATACACCGCAAGACATTGTGCTTACGTTTTTGTCCTTCTAGAATTACCTATACACCACAAGAGCGCACTATTCGGATTCAAATTTGAATGAGTACCTTGAACAAATCCCGCTTCCACGCTTAACAGATCAGGAGGTGGAGGATCTAGAGTCCCCCATTACGATAGAAGAAATCAAAGTAGCAATCTCACAACTTCCAAATCATAAATCCCCAGGCCTGGATGGTTTCCCGGCTGAGTGGTATAAGCAGTATGCCTCATTACTTAGCCCTCTTCTCCTTAATACCTATAACGAGGCTCTCAGGCAGGGTATCCTCCCACCATCCATGCGGGAAGCATTAATCGTTCTATTATTAAAACCCAGAAAAGACCCAACACTCTGACTCCTACCGCCCTATATACTTAATAAACGTGGATGTTAAAATTCTCGCCAAGGTACTTGCTAACCGCATCAACCTGGTAATTGGAAGATTAATAGGATGTGACCAGGCCGGGTTTATACCAGGAAGGTCCACTAGAATGAATATACGTCGACTGTTTCACAATTTGCAATATCCCCATGATTGCACGCCTACTAGAGTAGTTGTGTCACTCGACACTAAAAAAGCATTTGATAGCGTGGAATGGCCCTATCTATTTAAAATCTTAGAGAACTTTGGGTTTGGTCCCCGCATGATAGCCTGTATTAAACTCCTATATCATTCCCCAACCGCTCGTATCAGGGTTAATTCCTCAGTTACGGAGACGTTCCCAATCACCAGGGGAACCAGGCAGGGATGTCCTTTATCCCCTCTGTTGTTTGCTCTGGCTATGGAGCCATTAGCCATACAAATACGTCATACTCCCCAAATAAAAGGCCTCCCCATTGGGACTATAGAAGAACGCATATCACTCTATGCTGACGACACTCTGGTGTATCTGGCAGATCCACAGGATTCCCTTAAAAACCTATTATTCCTTATCAATATGTTCGGAGACTATTCCGGCTTTAGGGTCAATTGGGAAAAGTCAGTTCTCTTTCCCTTAGATGAAGAGGCCACCTCATTGATTTATGCAGGTTCGGAACTGTAGGTAGTCTCCTCATTTAGATACCTGGGTGTACTGATACAACTACCACTTTCTAGATACATTGAAAATAATATATGCCCTCTATTAAAACAATTACAGGAACACACACAGAAATGGATGGATCTTCCGCTGGATCTTATGGGTAGGGTCAATATTATTAAAATGATTTATCTCCCCAGGCTACTTTATGTCCTGGCTAACGCACCAAGTAGGGTCCCCAAGTCCATATTTAAACGCATTGACTCTATATGCACATCATTCCTCTGGCGGGGTGGGCCCCCTAGAATAGCCCTTGAGACACTTCGACTTCCTTCCCAGTTAGCTGGCCTAGGCTTTCCTAATTTTTACTTATATTATTTGGCTTCTCAATTGGTGTATATCCATGACTGGTTACACCCCAGCGATAATAATGCCTGTACTAGTACAGAGGGAGCTATTGTCTCCTCCATGGAAACACTCCACAATGTGATCTATAGAAACCGGGTCCCAGATAGGCCAGGAACAGCTATACTACACATGTCCCTTTCTTTATTCCAGACGATTACAACCAAATACGCTCAGGAATCCTGGGACGCGTCACCGAACTTGCCCATATGGTACAATGGTGTTTTGGGGGAATTAGAGTCCTTGTCAGACCTGGTAAGATGGTCATCAAAAGGGGTTAAGTATCTGTGTCATATTGTTGACGCCAGAGGCCTTAAATCTTTCCAACAACTCCAGCAGGAGTTTGATCTTCCAAACTCTTACCTATTTTTTTATTACCAGTTAAGGCACGCTATCAGGGCACAATTTGGCAAACTAGATAATATACTTCACATGCCTCCCCTAGAAAAATTACTCAGGGATCCAGCCAATACTAAACTCATCTCAACTTACTATATGGCCTTAGCTTCAGACACTAACCCTCGATTTCGTATCGCACAAACTAGGTGGACAAGTCTAGACATACAGATCACGGAGGAGGACTGGTCGGAATTTTCTGACACCTTTAAATCGTCAGTAATATCGTCCAGAGACCGAGTGATCCAAATGAAAGTTTTTCACCAGTCCCATCTTACTCCACACAGGCTCTATAAAATGGGTCTGTCAGCCACAGATACGTGTTTTAGGGGATGCGGCCGACAAGCAGATTTCCTGCACTGCTTTTGGTCATGTCCAATAGTACAGCACTTCTGGAGCGATATTGGCTCATTCATTTCGACAGCCCTGGGCCTCCCCAATATTATTAATCCCAAGAACTGCCTTCTGGGGATTTTTGGAGATCTGTCATTGTCTGCCTCAGCAAAGAGGCTTCTTAGAATTTTATTCTTCTACGCGAAGAAGTCCCTTCTGCTGACTTGGAAGAGCGCACAGACTTTAAATAAAAACCTGTGGCTGAAATTGGTAAATGAGGCGCTACCCTTATACAAGACCTTTGATCTTCGAGGACGGGGCAAGAGATTTTATAAGATCTGGGGCGGATGGCTAGCTAGCCCTCTTACATTATGTCCCACCCTGCCATAGGGTGCAATGCCACTTAATCTGCACCAGGCCAATGCCGACCCGTTAGGCATGCTACAAATTTCTATGCATTAGGTTATGTACCTGCAAAACTTTATTATGACTTCTTAAGATGTGTCCGAATGTCATTGGGAGAAGCTGTAATTGGGACAGACGCTGTTAACTTTACGAAAGTGATTCTCGGGTCAGTAACCCGAAGGTTTGTTGCAGGGTTTCTCTTTTGTATGTTTGTATGTTTTTATACTCAATAAAAATAGCTTAAAAAAAAAAAAAAAAGAAAAATGTGGCTCCAGAGCCATATAAGCAAGGATGCTGAATAATCATTTTTGATGCATCACACGTCTCCCACGTCCAGTGTCCAGGTGCAATGGGCTAAAACAGAACAGTACAAAAGATACTAAAACCAACCATATGAGATTCACAGTATTCAAAAAAGGTGTGCTACTGAGGGCCACAAAGCCAACTCGTACACAGGAACACAATAATGAGTATTCATACAAAGAAAGTTTATACAAAGGACAAGGGGACATCAGTAACATGGAAGAAAGAATTCTCAATTATTTTACAAAGGGTTTCCTTTATGGTAACAATAGTTAGTTAAAGTCCAACTCTGGAAAAATAGGATTTTTTAACTTACCGTAAAATCCTTTTCTCGGAGTTCATTGACAGACGCAGCCTCCATACTTGACAAGTTGGGTTTATGCACATCCTACTAGGAGTAGACTAGGCAGAACGAAGTTCAGAAAAAAAAGCAAGCTGACCCCTCCCAGGGGGCCGTCCTCACTCAGCATATAACCCCTCAGCTCTGCAGAGCATATCAGTTCGTAACAAGCCGTACAAACGCAACACAGAGGGGCGGGTACAGGACAGAAAATGCGGCGCTTACATTATGTATAAATTGGTGTCATAAATATAGATGCACTACACATTGAAGTGATTGATGGGTGTACAAAAACAAAAATTGGCTATGATACATTAAATATCTGGAGTGATCATAAATAATCAAGTCCAAAGATACCATCTTCCTCATGTATATAACAGTCACTGAATTGGTGAGTCTTCACATAAGCATATATATGATCCGTGCTCAAAGTGTACGGTGATATCCAAAAATTGAGCGCATATCATTTGATGTTTTCGGAAAGTCACATTTGAATCACTTTTCAGCACTTGTCACCTTATAACTATTATTTACCTACCTCACCTGGCCTGAGGACAGCAAGACTATGTTTTATGCTGGTGTCTTACCAGCCTCTGGTAAGTGCACTCGCTCATCAATTTTTGGATATCACCCTGAATCACCGTACACTTTGAGCATGGATCATATATATGCTTATGTGAAGACTCAAGACTGTTATATACATGAGGAAGATGTATCTTTGGACTTGATTATTTATGATCACTCCAGATATTAACATATCATAGCCAATTTTTGTTTTTGTACACTCAATCACTTCAATGTGTAGTGCATCTATATTTATGACACAGATTTATACATAATGTAAGCGCCATATTTTCTGTCCTGTATTACGTTTCTCCAATTTGGTAAACTGTTATGCTGGCAGCTATAATATATTTCTATCGGTAGTGCGGTACTCCTTTCCCTAAGATAACAGAGGGGCAGGTGCTGCGTCTGTCAATGAACTCAGGGAAAAGGATTTTACGGTAAGTTAAAAAATCCTATTTTCTCTTACGTTCATTGACAGACGCAGCCTCCATACTTGACAAGTGGGGATGTCCCAAAGCAGTGTCATTCAAGAGGGGTGGGTAAACAACAACAACTGTACCCAACAGAAAACCCCTCAGGAGGCGCCAGCCGCGCCTACACCGCCGCCTGCAAAACTTTGCGGCCAAAAGCAGCATCCGCGGATGCTGACGCATCAACTTTGTAAAATTTAACAAAAGTGTGCACCGAGGCCCATGTAGCTGCCTAGCACACCTGAGACACCGAAGCTTGGTGCCTGAAGGCCCAGGAAGTGCTGATCGCCCTGGTGGAATGAGCCGTGACCGAAAAGGGGGGTTCTTGGCCCCGAACCGTATACGCATGGGTCACCGTCTGTCTGATCCAACGGGAAACAGTAGCTGATGAGGCCGCCAAACCCTTTCGTGGGCCCTTCCGTCAGCACAAAGCATCAGACTTCCGAAAAGAAGCTGTAGCCGTCAAATACACCCGCAAAGCCCTCACGACATCCAAAGAATGTCAGGCAATCTCTTTGGGGTGTGACGGGCGTGGACACAATGAAGGAAGAACAATGTCCTCATTAATGTGAAAAGAGGAAACCCCCTTCGGTAGGAACGAAGGAGAAGGACACAGCACCGCCTTATCCTTATGAAGGACCAAGTAGGGAGACCTACAAGACAAAGCTGCCAACTCAGACACCCGCCTAGCGGATGTAATGCCCACCAAAAAAGCCAACTTTTGTGACAGCAATTGTAAGGGAATATCCCTGATCTTCTCATATGGCGGTTTCTGCAGTAGAGATAGTACTAAATTTAAATCCCACGGTGCCAAGGGCGACCGTACCCGAGGAGCCACATGACGTACACCCTGTACGAATGTACGGATCAAAGAATGCGTCTCTAACGGACGTTGAAAAAAGATCGCCAAAGCCGAAATCTGACCTTTGAGTGTACTCAAAGCTAATTTGTTATCGAGGCCTTGCTGCAAGAAAGCCAGCACCCGAGATACAGCAAAAGAACGGGGGATCCAACCCCCCGCCTCACACCAGGCAATATAAGCCTTCCAGGTGCGAAGATATATCTTGCGCGAAGTACACTTATGAGCCTTAAGCATGGTAGGGATTACGGAGTCAATGACGCCCCCTATCCCTCAGCACCTGGGACTCAATAGCCAAGCCGTCAAAGCCAGCGAGGGTAAAGCAGGGTGCAGGATGGGTCCCTGTGACAGCAGATCTTCGCGAAGCGGGAGCCACCAGGGGACGTCTGTTACCATCCGCACCACGTCGGCATACCAAGGGCGCCGAGGCCAATCCGGAGCCACCAGGATTGTTGGGATCCCCTCCGCTTCTATCCTGCGCAGAAGCCGCGGTAGAAGCTTGAGGGGAGGGAAGGCGTAAAGAAGCCGGTACCAAAACCAAGGTGTTACTAGTGCGTCCGTGGCTGCCGCCAACGGATCCCTTGTCCTGCACATGAAGGTCTGCACCTTGTGATTGAACCTGGACACCATTAGGTCCACGTCTGGCGTGCCCCACCTTTGGAAAATCTGGTGGAACACCTCTGGATGCAGAGACCATTCCCCCTGATCCAGCGTCTGGCGACTGAGAAAGTCCGCCCGCCAGTTTTCCACGCCCGGAATGTAGATGGCGGAGATTGCCGGCACGTGAAGTTCCGCCCACCTCAGAATGTGGGCAGCTTCCGCAGCTGTTGCCGGGGTCCTTTTTCCGCCCTGATGGTTCAGGTATGCCAACTCGAACCGGGAGGCCACGCAGCTTCGCCGACCAGTGGGAGAGACAGAGTCTCTCAAGGTCAATGCCAGGCCCGAAGCCACCAGGTCAACGACCCCCTGGTCTGATGGTCCAATTTGAACAGCTGATCCAGGGACAACGGAGACTTGTCCCATCATAACAGGATCACTCGCTGTAGGAGCCGAGTGTGACTCTGGGCGTATGGTATCGCCTCGAAGGCCGAGACCATGAGCCCCAACACCCACATACAGAACCGTAAGGAGGACCGACGTGACAGCAGGGTTCGCACCGCTGCTTGTAGTGTCAGCAACTTGGCCGGAGGAAGGAACACCTTTGCCTGCTCCGTGTCCAATATTAGGCCCAGATATTCCAGTCGACAAGAAGGTGTCAATGTCGACTTTTGCAGGTTGATCAAACAGCTGAAGTCTCTCATCGAGGTCATGGTAATAGCAACATTGTCCTCCAGAGGCGAAGCGGACTCCGCTCGCAGGAGCAGATCGTCGAGGTATGCCACCACAGCAAGAGCCAAGACCGGAGCCAACAGCTTGGTGAAGACCCGAGGAGCAGAGGCCAGACCGAACGGGAGTGGCACAAATTGGTAATGTAGGTCTCCTACCGCAAAACACAGGAAGCGCTGATGCCGAAGACAAATGGGAACATGAAGATAAGCGTCCCTGATATCCAGAGAGGCCATGAAGTCCCCTTAGTGAAGGGCGGCCACGACCGAGAGGAATGATTCCATCCTGAATTTTCTCGCCTGAACAGCCCCTAGTAGAGCCTCAAGTCTGATGGGAAGAACCTGTCTGGGGTTAGAGTATTGAACTCTATCCTGTTCCCGAAGGACACCACTTCCTGTACCAATCGGTCGGAGATGCAGGCGGTCCACCGGTCTGCAAACCCCAGAAGCCGGCCCCCCACCCGAGAGTCGGGCAGGGGCAACCCATCATGCGGAGGAGGACTTTTCCTCCATCTTTTCGGGCTTGCGCTGCCGGGGCCGCTTACCGGACCCCGAGGCAGACTTGCCAGGCCTTGAGCCCTTGCCCGCTGAACCGGGTGCACGAAAAAACAAGATTCTGGCCCGAGGATGAAGACTCCTGCTTGCGGCGGTAATCCCGCCGCTTGGGTTTTGGAAGAAAGGTACTCTTCCCCCCGGTGAAATCCTTAATGATTTTATCCAATTGCGCCCCGAAAAGACGACCACCCTGAAAAGGGAGGTCCGTGATACCCTTTTTGGATGAGTGCTCACCCGACCAACACCGCAACCACAGCAACTGTCTGATAATGGCTGCAAAAACAGACATCTTCGACAGCATGGGAAGCAGGTCCAAAGCTGCGTCACACAGATAACGGAGACCCCGCACCAGGTGGTCTGCCCGCTGCAACGCCTCAGGGGAGCACCTGCAGTCCAAATCATTGTGCAACTCAGTCGCACATTCTGTGAGCGACTGCACCACCATGGCCGATGCCAGAGCCGGCCTCATGGCCGCCCCCAAGAACAATGCCTTGGACACCGCCTCCGTCCGTCTATCGGCCAGATCCTTAAAGGATGGGGACCCTTCTAAGGGGATGGTCGTTGCCTTATTCAGGCGAGCCACTGGAAGGTCCACTGCGGGGGATGCCCACTTCTGCAAAAGGCTGTCCTCAAAGGGATAGCGCACAGAGAAACGTTTGGGCAGCGAAAAAGGAATTCTGCGGATGCTGCCATTCCTTATACACAAACTGGTCAAAAAATTGGACATAAGGAAACAACTTAGGGGTCCGCGTCGGCTTAAAGGACCCACACATGTAGGCAGTATCTTGCGACTCCCCAGCCTGGTCCAGCTGCAACGTCCAAAGTCTTCAGTTCACCATCTGAGAGCTCCACGGGGGTCCCTGTGACCACAGAGCCCTGTTCCGGTTCAGATTCCTCCCCTGAAGAGGGAGGGAGGGGGGTGGACGCTTTTTTGTCACCCCCTTGGTACGGCTCGGTACCCCCCGGGCGAAAAACTCTCCCAAAATGGATGTTAACTGATCCAGGGGAACCAGAGGTCCCAGCGCAGCTTGCGCTTTTGCGGACCCCTCCCCTCAGCCGCCATTGTACCACCGGAAAACTTAGAAGGCCTACAGGCCATGACACCCCCACAATGTGGCCCCACCAACTGCCCCACAGAGCGACCAGGTAATGTCCAGGAGGACTCTGTACCGCCGCCAAAGACACCCCAGGGAAAGGTCAGCTATACTTGCTGTTCTTTATGCCCTTCTTAGCCACTGTAGGTGTGCTGTCCGCCCCTGCCGTGCTGCGACTGCCGATGTGCTCGCACCCCTGACCAGGAAGAGAAAACGGCGCTGACACGCACGTTTTCTATCAGTAAGGTACACCAAAAATGGCCGCCGAGCGGTCACAAGAGGCCAAAACACTTGCTAAAATGGCCGTGACTACGGCAAAATGGCCGCCGAGCAGTCCCAAGAGGCCCAACCACACCATTAAAATGGCCGCCGATCACGGCTAAAGCAAAATGGCGGCGATACACTGAAAAATGGCGGCGAAACACCGCATGGAGGTGTAATTAGCACGGGGGTGCGGCGGGACAGGAAAAATTAACCTGGACCCCAGTACCCTCCACCGGAAATATGGCTCTGCTAGACGCGCCCCCCCCCTGCACCCCGGAGGGGAGGAGGGGGGGTGTCACTCACCAATCCCAACGGGCGGAGCGGGTAGCCACCAGGTAGCAGACCTTCCTCCCCTCAGGTGGGGAGGGATGCTGCAGGCCAAACGCCCCTGGACGCGAGCGCAGCCCGGTCACTCGGACGCAAGTGGGGTTTACCCACCAGCCCCTCACAAGGAACGGGTACGATGCGGCGGACCCCGCTAAGCTAGGGGTGGCTAGCATACGTCGGCCATGCTGGGGAAATTGCAGGATTCGAGATATCCTCTATGTCCCAGCCGGCTGCTTGATAGCAGTCTTCATCAGAAAGCTTGAGAAAAGCAAAAAGCATAAAAAAAAGGGGAACCGCAGATCCCATAAAAGGAACCAGGTCTAACTCCTTGCACTAGGCATTAAAAAAAAAACAAAAAAAAAAAAACACTGATATGCTCTGCAGAGCTGAGGGGATATATGCTGAGTGAGGACGGCCCCCTGGGAGGGGTCAGCTTGCTTTTTTTCTGAACTTCGTTCTGCCTAGTCTACTCCTAGTAGGATGTGCATAAACCCCACTTGTCAAGTATG
This sequence comes from Glandirana rugosa, assembly GCA_018402905.1. Lineage (NCBI taxonomy): Eukaryota > Metazoa > Chordata > Amphibia > Anura > Ranidae > Glandirana > Glandirana rugosa. Next base: position 79,753 of record BLSH010022392.1, read on the forward strand.
GAGGCTGCGTCTGTCAATGAACGTAAGAGAAAACCTTTTATTCTGTTTTGGATACAGTAGGGAATGGTTAGAACATCTATATGAGCCCTTGTTGGGGTGGTTTCTTCTCAAATCTTTTATTAGTATAGATCTATCTAAGGAGGACTCAGATATAATACATTTTAGTAGAGTGGGGAAGGGTTAGAACTCTAGACATTAATTTTGTTGGTCTGTGTGACCGTGACTTCCAAACCCATATATTTTATACAGGCTTCACGGGGACAAGAAGTGAGGTAAGTGAGGTAAAATCTCCCCAGTAAATTTACAGATGGAATTGAAAGCCTGATAAAAACGTTAGTTTTTCACTACTACTACTACAAAAAAAAAAAAAAATAAAAATAAAAAAACGTAATGACAGGTGTTCGGTTTATTTAAATGCCATACTGCATGAGAAAGTAACGCCGAAAAAAATAAAAACAGATTGAATGATTATCTTGAAAATAATGACCTGGAATAACTAAAAGCTAAGGAAGCAATAGTTTATTCCAGAAAGTTGATGACCAATTGACTATCCTCACAAATTTACAGTAGTGTAAAAAAAGCAGCAGCAGATCAGGCTGCATTCACACCTGAGCATTTTGTTTCAGGCAGAAAACCGCGCGATTTTTACAGCGATTTTGTACAGGTCAAAAGGTCACCAATGTAAAATGCAGTAAACCGCCTGTAATCTGCCTAAAAAGAAGCTCATGTACTTTTTTTTAGCGAGGCGCATTTTGCTTTAGGTGACAGAGCACTCAGATGTGAACAGGGGCCATTGAAATGAATGGAATTTTCCTTGCTGGGCATTTTGGAGCTACAGAGATGAGTGTTTTAAGAGCTGAAAACGCTCAGGTGTGAATGGGGTCTAAGAGGTTAACCTTGGCGCACGTCAGTGTCTTTCCCTGCCCTGCAGTAACAGAGCAGTGGCAATGAAAGTGTGAAAACTATGGATCACCTAAATGGGTAATGATCAAGTCACTAGCTTCCCTCAAATACCACTGTCCAGGTCTACCCTGGAGATCAGAGTTTATTGCGTGGAGGTGTGCAGCGGCAAGAAATGTAAAACCCTCCTGTAATGCAATACTTGCTGGAAGGACATTAATTTACAGGACCAGGAAGGGGTTATTGAAAGAAAGCCAAATGTGTGTTGACCATTAGTAAAAGTAAATGTATTCGTTAAAAAGAGAAGTATACTGGCATGTTGGTTCATGATAATATGAATAGAAATGTTTGTTGCTTAGTTTAGATGACCCAAGTTTCATGCAAACAAATATACTATATTTTTCCTAGAATTAGTAAGCTTACATAAAAATAATCTAATTATGCCAATAACTCACCTTGTACGTAAAGCTTGCCAAGCAGCATCAATATCTGCATATAAGTTTTTTTCAGATGGACGCCCTGAGCTAGCCCCGTACCCGGAATAATCGTATGAGAAGATGTTACAATTGATACGTGTTCCTAGACCCAAGTAAAAGCTGCTCATCTGGCCCAGATCCACAGCATTGCCATGAGAGAAGAGGAGAGTGAACCTGCAGAAAGAAGTAAAAGTAAGTAAACGTTAAAAGAAATATATTGTTTTTGGGTTTTTCAAAGTATATTTAACTGAGAAAGAAGTGTGTCAGTTTGCCTTATTAAAACAAAAGCCAAGTGAGACTAGGGAGGGAGTAGGTTTTGTTTTTTGAAAAATTAAATTCTTGTGAGAACAGATATGAATGTATTAGTATAACAAAATACACAATTACATACCGTAGGGCAGGGATATGCAATTAGCGGGCCTCCAGCTGTTGCAGAACTACAAGTCCCACGAGGCATAGCAAGACTGACAGCCACAAGCATGACACCCAGAGGCAGAGGCATGATGGGACTTGTAGTTTTACAACAGCAGGAGGTCCGCTAATTGCATATCCTCGCCGTAGGGGATATTGGTGGGAAAATATAGCAAATTAATATGCTCACTTACTATAACAATGCTTCATAGGCAAAGATTTCAGATAAAAAGTTAAACATTCAGCAACTTAAAGCAGAGTTCCACCCTGTTAAAAGTCAGCAGCTACCAAAAGGGTAGCTGCTGACTTATCAGCCACTCACCTGTCCCTCGTTCCAGCAATGCGGCTGCCCGAGGGTTCGCTCTTCTCCCCCTCCCCTCGGCGGCGCCGGCATCACAAGTGTGGGCACTCGGCTTTGGCTTCAAAGCTGGGCGCTCACTGCGCATGTGTGAGTCGCGCTGCGGCTTGTGAATGGCTCGGCGTATCTTCTGGGACCGGTGACGTGTCCCAGAACATCGCCGAGGGGGGTGGACCTCCTTCCCTGAGCCGCGGCGCTAGGGGAGGAAGTGGACTTATGACCCTTTGGGAACAGAGTCCCTGGTCACTCCAGAAAAAGGACATGCCATTTGTGGCTTGTCGGGGGGGGGGGGGGGGGGGGGGGG
>BLSH010022392.1:82211-92835 GCA_018402905.1 Glandirana rugosa
AATCCATTTACGGACGTCTCCTTCAAATGAAGGAGAAATTTTATTTGTTTTTATTTTTACACATTTATGTTAGATTACATCGGTGGTGTAGTTTACTGACCATTTGACGTCATTATAATTTAGAATAGGAACCAAAATCGTTCCGTCACCTTCCCTTAAAGCGGAAGTTCCACTTTTGGGTGGAACTCCGCTTTAAGGCAAGTTAAAGTGCCTTGCTAAAACCAAGGATAAGATTTAATATTACTGCAGTTTACCAGTCATTTGATGTGGTGGCTACATTAGATTGTATTTACACATTTTTATTTTTGTTTATTTTAAAGAGGAAGTAAACTTCCTCTGCAGGCATTTACCTAAAGGTAAGCATTATTATAGGCTTGCCTATAGGTAGTGTAAATATCTCCTAAAACGTGTACCTTTTCAAAGATATTTACAATACATGCAGCCAGTGACATCACTGGCGCATGCGTTCTGAAGGTACAGCCATGGGTGCCATTCCCTCCGAGCCCTGTGCCGTGAACAGCGGCTGTGACATCGTGGCTCCGGCCACTCACAGCGCCGGAGCCCGCGAAACCGGAAGAAACTCCGGGGAAAAGGTTAGCCGTCTCAGCGGTGTGCGGGCGCTGCTGAAAGGCTTCGTTCTAAGGTAGGTATTTCATAATGAGCTAGTATATAATGCATACTAGCTCATTATGCCTTTGTCTTATGGGGGTTTTTTTTTTTTTTTTTTTTTCTAAAAAGAGTTTACAACCTCTTTAACCTGGTAATTCTGCCATTAGCTTATGTCCTGACCTATAGTGACAACTGTACTGAGTAGTGTTGTCACCTTAGGATACAAAGTGCGCTAAGACTACATAACCTCTTCACCTATTCTCCATCGGAGAGAGGTTTTGAACAGATATAACAAAACACTTTAATAGTACAGTATAGGTAAAAGACCATTAGAGAAAATTGTTAGAATTTACATACACTTAAAGCGGTTGTCTACCAATTTGAAAAAAAAAAAATATATATATATGACAGCCTGCAAGACAATAGCATAATGAGCTAGTATGCTCCGCATACTAGCTCATTATGAAATATTTACCTTGAAACGAAGATCCAACCAGGCTGCTCGGTCCGCTCCGTGGGAGCAGACATCTTCCCCCGGATCTTGCTTCTGGGTACGCAGCTCCGGCGCTGTGACTGGCCGGAGCCGCGAGACGTCACTGTCCGCCCCTATTGCCGGGCCTTTACCCAGACATACACGACGCATGCGCCGTGACATACACGGCGCATGCGCCGTAACTCCAAAGAATTTTGGAGAGGGAATATCTCCTAAACCGTACAGGTTTAGGGGATATTCATTTTACCTACAGGTAAGCCGTATTATAGGCTTACCTGTAGGTAAAAGTAGTAAAATTGGGTAGACAACCGCTTTAAAGGATGGCAGTTTGTCAGTCTTGTGGCTTTGGCTATAAAATCAAGCAAGAGCTATAAAAGGTTTAGGCATTACACCAGAGGGTAATAAAACCATAGTCTTCAGGTTGTGATCCACGCTAGCTATATATCGGGGGACACTCCAATTTCAGTATATTAGGTTTGCCTCAATGTAAGCCTAAAAAGACACTAAATAATATACAAAGTTTATGAAGTATTTTTAGGTCCCTGCATGAATGGCTGCCAAGAGGTCAAGTGCTCTGGCAGGTCCAGTGAGGTCTTGAGTACTCTCCCTAGTGACAAAGGAGGGATGTCCCTACTCCTGCACTGAATAGCACTTAAATAATGTGTCACTCAGGGCAACAGTACTCTGGGACCAGGATGTGTGATCATGGCACAAGGCGGCACACATCTATGATAGCCTGGACTGGAAGTGGGTTAGATGACACCAACCATCGATCATCTTGGAAGACTAAAGCCTAGTACACACTGATTTTTTTAGTTCAACCCAGCAGGACTGAATGAAAAATATGTGACAGCTCAGGAGGAGCTGCTGTACTAACCATCCAATGTTAGTACAGCGATCTCCCCAGTTGTGCTATTGTGTTCTGACAGGGGGACAGCCCCCCGATGCCAGAACACTTCGGTCAACTGGCCGGCTTCTGTCAGAATGACCCAGTACACGGGCTGAATGTTTCTATTGAACCGGGCGATGCCATCCGATATTCGGCCCATGTGTACTAGGCTTAAGAACGTCTAGTGGTGGAAGAGTACTGCAGGGAACGGCTCTAGATTGATAATTTTGCTTCTAATAAATATCAGAATTATGACAATTACAATTGCTTAAATATCTCTAGCCAAACCTTTTGTTGAAAGAGTTGGGGGAAAAAAAAAAAGTTTTTCAGCTTCAGTTTTTTTTTCCTGCATATCATAAGAGTTTGTCCAGCATATCACAGCATAACTCATTGTCATTTATCACTTTGTCCTTCTCTTTGCATACATGTGCTTCTAGGAGGACTCTCGGTTCCATTTATGAATATAACTTTTACTGTGCACATGTACTTGTCCTAAAGGAGGACTATTAGGATAGGTTCACACGTGCATTTTCTGCATACAGCGTTTGTGCAGGCACAGCAACCTACTCAATTGAATGGGCTGCTGTACATGTGGGAAATGCGGGGTAAGGTCCCCGACCCCTTTCCCAAAATGCCTTCGGAGGGAAGCCGCATTAAGCTCCTGAATGCTTTTTCAGATGCATGGGGGTGCTATTAAGAGTTGAACCCCCACACATCTGCTAAAGAGAAGCGTGTTTTGGCTGCATGTGTGAGAACGCGTGCGATTTACACGTGCTCCTACACCCGCAATAGTGTTAACCCTCGGTGTTAACACTATTGGTAACATTTATTATGGTCTGGCAGGATTGCATGGGATGATATTCATTGAAAATAACAGGATAAATGCACATCTTTAAAAACTTCTCTGGGTTTCATTCATTCTATAAGTGTATATAGTAATGGATCTGTGAATATTAGTAATGGGTACACTGTACTTTTAAATGGTATATTGGCCAAAGACTGGCAGCACTGCTAACATGATTGAGGTAGGGCGATTGCTGATTGAACTGGAGATATTGGGGTTCTAACTGACAGGTAACTGATTACTGTTAAACATTAAGGCCGGCCATAAACAATTTGAATCTTGGCCAGTTCAGCAGGTACTGGCCCAAATTCAAGCCATGTATGGGCAGGCTGAATGTACCTAGTTGATCCACCTATCAACTTTGGAACAACCAGCCTGCTGGATTTTGCATGCGATTATCGCTAGCGGCTATATCAGTCTTCTCCGGGCGAATGCAATGGCTCTACAGGAGAGATTCCCCTGTCAGCTCTGTCTGTGGTTGCAGCAAAGAACTTTGCTCTGTGTAAGGCCTGCACAAGGATCCATGCACACTAGGCTGCTGAAAAAAAACGCCAGAGCCTCTAGCAAAAAAATCAGGATAAAAAAAAAAAAAATGCGCATAGTGGCTCATATTGCACAAGAGTTTGAGTGTTTGCGGGCAATTGCTTTTATAAGCATTTTTTTCCAAAACATTCCCCTCTGCTAATTTATTCAATGTACTCTTGGAAGTGTTGAATGCTCCTAAATTCCGCGTTTATGCGCATCAAGCATTTGCTCTGCCCATAAGCTCCTCTCCAAAACACGATTCTGATGGATTTTGTTTTCTGCATGAAACCGCTCCTCTGCAAATATGCCTGTAAATGCCATAATGTGCATGGACAAATAGGCTAACATAGAAGTGCTTACGCAAGCTTAAGAAAAAAAAAAAAAAAAATGCCAAAAGCCTGTATAAGCAACTTTTTTTAATGCTCAGTGTGCATGGACCCTAAGATTTTTTGATGGGGTCAATTTAGGCCTGGACAAATCTACATAACTAGGAGCCAGTACTACGCAATCTGCACATGACTATTAGGCTCCATTTACACGAGATTCTATAATCTACCTCCCCTGAACTATTTTTTTTGACAGCTAGAAGCCAGCGTCTAAAAAAACGGCCGCTTTGCCGCGGTTTGCATGCTGCATTTAGCCGCCTTTGCGTCTATGAGTGTTTACATTTTTTTTTTTAGAATGGAAACGCCTGTAAACGAAACATTTCTAGACGCGAGTTACCGCGTTTACAAGCTGTTTGGCATTTCAAATGCCTCTGAACTGCCGTCTGAACCCATTTTTTGCGTTCCAAAGAAAGCCTTTAAACTCAACTGCCTGGAAACGACCTTAAACAACCATGTGTAAATGTACTGAGATAACAGAGGAAAGCTCAGGGGCAGCTGAAAAAAAAAAAATACCCAAATGCCTCAAAACGTCTGTTTACCAGCAGCAGTGTAAATGAGGCCTAAAAAGGTAACTGAGATCATTAAAGCGGTTCAGACGGCAGAACGTAAACAACCCTCTGGGGGCAGCTTCCCCCCCCGACTTGGCTATCACACTCAGTATATTGTGTCTTCTGTCCCACACAGACAGAATGCCAAGTTGCAATAGTCTAAGAGTCTGCAATTAATCATATATGGAACTTCCTCAAAAAAGGAGACTACTACCTAACTCAGATTTGTCAAGCAAAAGTGGAAGGTTAGAAAGCTCCAGGACTTACCAAAACCCCCAAGCATAAAAGAGCAACCTAAAGACATGACCTATTATACCCAGAAGCTAAACGGGCCAACCTCATCCTCACAGGCCTCCCAGCGTAGCGCCACCCATAGCCACCACGCCGCTGACAGTGAAGCCACAGATGCTGACATGCTAGATGACACGGCGCCATTAGACTCCCTGCCTGATCCTATGATATTTATGGATCCTCCACAAGAGGATAACACACAACCCATGCTGAATGACATTTTGCAAGCGGTGCACAAATGCACCGCATCTGTAGATGACCTAAAGGAGAAATTTGGGGGACTGAGGGAGGCAGCGTCACTCCTCCGACAGGATCTGCAGAAGATTAGGGAGAGAACCACTGCGGTGGAGGGCAGAGTGAGCGACATGGAGGACCAGATCCCCCCGCTCACTCGGGACGTGCGGATGGTGTCCTAACAGGTTTCCCAGGCCCTCAATAAAACTGACGCCATTGAAAATCGCCTGAGAAGGAACAATGTTCGCATAGTGGGGCTCCCCGAAAGGGTAGAAGGGAAGGACCCCACGTCATTTGTTGAGGGCTGGCTGCAGGAGTTATTTGGCAAAGACTCTCTCGTTGCTGTATACAGTGGAAAGAGCACACAGGGTCCCCCCAAGGCCCCACCGGGACACCGACTGAGATCTATGCTGGCCAGGCTCCGGAATTAGAAGGATCGAGAGGTTGTCCTCCGCATGGCGAGGGGTGACATAAGATACAAGAGCTCCAGAATATCCTTTTTTCCCCGACTTCTCAGCAGAGGTGCAGCGCAAGCGCTCGAAATTCACTGAGGTTAAAAAGAGGCTCCAACTGCTCCAATTACCCTATGCGATGTTATTCCCGGCGAAGCTGATTACTGCTGGAGGCCAAAACCAATTCTTTGAAAGCGATCAGGAAGCTACACGATGGCTGGATCAAAACGAACAGGCTCTCGGGGTCGGAGATGGGAGGATGGTGCGGGCTGATGCTACTTGTGGAGTACAGTCTGTTCATAAGGGGCGCTATGATTCTGCTGTTTTTCAGTACATGAGTCAAGTTAAGAGGGCATATAACTATTGACTGATCAGAGTGAGTGCTTGAGAAACTTTGTGTTCATCGGTTTTCTCTTGCTGTTTCCCTAAACATATTGTGTGTTGACGGCCAGCTACCACGACATTGGTTGTCGGGGTGCACATGGCCCAGGAGACTGTGCCCTGTTGGCAGCAAAAGTAACGACGATACGCTTACCATACATCTCCTTGGGGAACAAGATGCTGCCCATTTGGCAGTCACATTATATCCGGAGGACACAAGCCCCCGCCCATATCTGTTGGATGTTCAAGTTGCGCAGATTTAACTGTTCTTATGGCATTATTCTACTCCAATGTGCAGTCGAAACACGGGGGTTATTGAGCCTGCTGTGGTCCCTGTGGCTTGGCCAAGAGCGCCACCACCTAAGGTGTATGCTTTCCCTCATGTCCACCCCTCATGACGAGGACTTATTGCACTGTTATTACTTTAACGACAATGTACCATGTCTAGCACACCTATAGTTTCTTGGAATGTCCGGGAAGTAAATGATCCATTGAAGAGGACTATGATTTCTTCATGTATAGGCACAGTCCAGCCAGCTATTATTGGTCTGCAAGAGACACACCTTGCAGGGGACAATGTCGGGTACTTACGGTATGCATGGGTCGGCAGGGCATACCATTCCACTTACTCATATTCGCGTGGGGTCAGTGTAATGGTGCACAGAGCCTTAGTATTCCAGGAGCTTGACTCCTTGATAGATGCCATGGGAAGATATGTTTTTATATACTGCAAGCTATACAATGTGACTATGTTATTGGCCTGTGTATATCCTGCCTCCCTTCTCTAGAGAAGTATTACAACTATTGCTGAACTATATGTCTAATAAGCCAGATGTACCGGTGTTAATTCTGGGTGATTTCAACTGTTATCTAGACCCGAAGCTGGACAAACATCCCCCTACACGCCCCTCCAGGAGCAGTAGGGGCACGTCACTCAGCCGTCTGATTGAAGAGGTGGGATGGACTGACCTATGGCGCGCCCGAAATCCAGGGGCCACTCAGTTCTCGTGCTTCTCCAAGACACATGGCTCCCTGTCAGGTATAGACCTATGTATAGGGTCCTCACATATGATCAATTACACTGAGATAGTGGAGTATTTTCCTAGAGGGGTGTCTGACCACTCCCCACTGGCGATATGGTTGGTTACTAGGCCCCCCGTGTCTCTTCCTAGGGCCCCCTGGAGGCTTAATGCCTTCTGACTCAAACTGTTTACCTCACCAAAACGTATAGCCGAGCAGATAGAAACCTTCTTTAAATCCCATAGTCAACATAATGATCCCCTTCGGAGATGGGAGGCCTTTAAGGCCTACCTCAGAGGGGTGTTCATTGCTGAAATACAAATAACCAAACACAACTCCTTGGCTTTGTTGGAACAGGTGGGTGATCTGGTAAGACAACTAGAGCTCAAATATGTAACGGATCCCTCGGTTTCTGCACGGGAGGCGTAGATGGCGGCACAGGACTCTCTGGACTGCTTGAGATCCTCCGCTGCAGAGCGAAAAAGGTTTTTTACTAAGCAGGCGTTCTATGAGGAGGGGGAGAAGACTGGCCGCCTGCTTGCGAAGATCGAAAGATCACAACATACATCTCCGGCCATTGGTGCCATCCGCTCTGCATCAGGGCGCGTGGTAAACAATCCGGAAGATATCATATCCAAGCTGGCATCCTTTTATGAAGACCTGTATAAGTCACAGGATGCCTACTCGGATGGGGAACTAGAAAACTACCTGCTCAATATTGACCTGCCCCTGCTGTCCGTGGCAGATGGAATCAAACTAAATAGCCCTCTGACGGTAGAGGAATTGCAGCTGGCGGCCGGTTCCTTCCCTACTTGCAAGGCGCCCGGTGAGGATGGTCTGCCCATGGAGGTGTTTACCCAATTTGGTGATATAATGCTACCTAAACTATTAGAGGTATTCAATGCCTCGCTTGAAAGAGGGGAACTTCCAGTGTCTATGACCAAGGCTAATGTGATATTATTACTTAAGCCGGGGAAGGATCTGGCTGACCCCGAGTCATACAGGCCCATATCGCCTCTCCAGAGTGATATTAAAATTCTGGCTAAGGTCCTGGCGCGCAGGGTCAACGGGATCATCGCGTCCATTATACACCAGGCGGGTTTCATGCCACAAAAGTCTACCGCCACGAACCTTCGGACACTATACTTGAATATGCAAACACAGTCTGACAATGGGGGACAGAGGGCCCTGCTGTCCCTAGATGCCAACAAGGCCTTTGGCAGCATCAGCTGGAGATACCTGTGGGCAGCACTAGCTAGGTTTGGCTTCGGCGATCGCTTTATCGCCTGGGTCAGGCTCCTTTATACAACCCCCCGGGCCAGCATTAGGGTTGCAGATAGAATGTCATAACCGTTCGCTCTGGGTAGGGGTACGAGGCAGGGGTGTCCGCTGTCTCCCCTGCTCTTTGCGATTGCTATAGAACCCTTGGCAGCAATGGTGAGAAATAACCCGAGAATTAAGGGGTTTGAATATGGGGCCCTGCGGGGAAAAATTATGCTATATGCGGACGACATGATGCTCTTCCAGGGGCGTCCCTGCAGGGCGTCATGGCCACGATCACCAAGTTTGGGCGGTTCTCAGGCTTGACCATTAATTGGTCTAAATCCGCCCTGATGGCGCTGGATAATGAGAACACCCTGGTATTGACAGGGGCATGCCATATCCCGGTGGTTAGGCAGTTTAAGTACTTGGGCGTCCAGGTTTCCCCAGAGCTAAGGGACTACTGCCCCTTAAATATCTACCCCCTGCTGTCACGTTTTAGGGGCAAGATTACCACCTAATTACAACAACTTAAAGCTATCTCTGGCCGGTAAGGCAAATTTAATAAAAATGATTTTAATGCCCCAGCTTTTGTACTTCCTGCACAATTCCCCCGTGGTGTTGCATCTGAAAATATTCAGAGTGATGAACACCTTATTTAGGCGATTACTTTGGAACCGCGGTTCCCCCAGAATTAAATTGGAGCAGCTGCAGTACCCCAAGGAGGGGGGTGGCTTGGCTCTCCCCAACCCTTGGTTATATTATATAGCTGCTCAATTACAACATCTGACTGGTAGCATGGCACACGATCCAAAAGGCTCATCGGCCAGATTGATGCTGCATGCTACTAGGGCGGAAACTATACCGAGGGGATTGGAAGCCCAGATGTTTCACAAATCCAAAAAACATACGCCCACCCTCACCTTGGTCTAAAAAATATGGAACAAGGGGAGGCAGATGCAGGGAGTAACGGGGTACACTGCACACAGCCCAATCTGGGGAAATGCATCCTATGTAGAACTGGCGAAACTACAACAGGGGCAGCGGTGGGGTGCTTATGGGGTAACAATGTTATCGCACATTTTTTATAATAGTAAGTTGGCGTCCTTTAAAGACCTGCAGACTAGATTTGAGCTCCCAGCCAGTATGTGGTACCCATATGTACAACTCCAACACGCAGTAAGGGCGCAGGGCGAGACTGAATTGGGTCCTGTCACCCACCCCCATCTTTCAGCTGCTTTGTGACACCACAGAGACTAAGGGAATCATATCACAATGTTATCAGATGATGCTGTCTAAATATCTGCAGGCACATCCAATTAAGGCACTGGTCATGTGGGAGGGAGATCTGGGGCCTATTGAGGGAGACCAGTGGGAGGAGGCATTGCAGAATATATCCACCTGTTCTCTGAACGTGGCACAAAGGGTGGCCCAGCTATACATACTATTGAGGGTCCACTATACCCCTAAGAAATGATTCAAGATGGGTAGAGCACCGGATCCTCTATGTGGCAGATGTGGGCTGCACACCGGGGACCTAATTCACCTCCTGTGTCGGTGCCCAAAACTCCACCGTTACTGGAGGGAAGTGATAGACCTGATTAATGGGGTGTTTGAAACAAGCGTCCCACTTAATCCGATGCAATGTATATATGGGATCCTTCAGGAGATTATACCTGATGAAATGAGTAGAGTGGCCATATCTAGGGCTCCATTTCAAGCTAGAAAACTAATTTTAATAGGCTGGAAGTCGGTGGCTCCGCCAAGTATAGGTACATGGATAACACATATGGGCAATATCCCAATTATGGAAAAGTATATCTATCAGCATAGAGGTAATGTGGATAAATTTGAACGTATATGGGCACCCTGGCTGGATACCCCCGGATTGAGTCCCAAAGAATTAGTAATGTCCAGACTTGTAATTTCTTGACGAATAATAGAATTCAGGTGCTAATATGAAGGATGTTCGGGACAGGAGGGGGTGGCTAAGGTTCACGGGACTGTACTGCTAACCGAATAATGCTGGTGTTCGCTCGAATGTTGTAAAGCTGCTCAGAGTGTAATATTGACATGTATGTGCATTGGAGAATGTGCATTACCTACAATATAACTTTTCTTGATTAAAAAAAAAAAGAAAGCTCCAGGACTGCAGATTCCCAACATGGGAGTGGATAGTCAGGGGGGATGGCAAGTCTGACAACATGCAAGAGGGCAAAGATAGACAAAGAAAAACTAGTTGCCCCTGGATATCACAACTTCTATCAAAGTATCCATATGTCTTAAGTGCAGGTGGTCACAAAGGCCAAGAGTCCCCCTCCTTAGAAAAGAATGGAATCTGTTCATGGGAAGGAAGACTCACTTGCAGGCTGAGAAACCCTCCTGGTTCCCCAGAAGGTACTAGGGTTTCCCCTTCCTCTACCGAGAAGTCAAGAGAGAAAAAAACAACTCCTTCAAACTTTATCCTACTAATACTGAGCAATCATGCAGCAGGGATTACCAAGGAGAGATACTAAAAGAACCACAAAGGTCCAGCTGCAGAAAAAAAATCCTCAGGTACCAATCCGAATGTGGAAGGCTATACAGTTAACAAAATCCTACAATAAAGTAGAAGCTACACAGGCAGCCAGCTTAGACAGTTTTGCATAGGAGGAAAAAAAATGGTCCCCGTTGATCAAAAAGAAACAGATAG
>BLSH010022392.1:144388-156890 GCA_018402905.1 Glandirana rugosa
TATATATATATATGTATATATGTATGTATATGTATATATAACAAATACGGAAAGGTTTCTTCACAGTAAGAGCTGTGAAAATGTGGAATAGACTCCCCCCAGAGGTGGTTTTGGCCAGCACGGTTGATTGCTTTAAAAAAGGCCTGGATTCTTTCCTTAATGTAAATAATATAACTGGGTACTAACATCTTTAGGTAAAGTTGATCCAGGGTGAATCCGATTGCCTCTCGGGGAATCAGGAAGGAATTTTTTCCCCCGTTATAGCAAATTGGATCCATGCTTTGCTGGGGTTTTTTTTGCCTTCCTCTGGATCAACTGTGGGTGAAGTATTGTATATGGGATTATTTGGTTGTATGTGTATATATATATGTATATGTATGTATATATGTATATATATATATATTTTTTTTTTTTTTTGGTTGAACTGGATGGACTTGTGTCTTTTTTCAACCTGACTAACTATGTAACTATGTAACTATGTAATGCCATTTGGGTTCTGTAACGCACCTGCTACATTCCAGCATTTTGTAAACGATATCTTCAGAGACTATCTTGATCTTTTTGTCATAATCTACCTGGACAATATCTTGATTTTTTTCACCATCCTTGGAAGAACATTGTCAACATGTCTCACGTGTTCTGGAACGTTTGAGACAACATGGACTTTACGCCAAACCTGAGAAATGTACTTTTGAGCAGCAGAGCATTCAATTCTTGGGACTGATTATTTCTGTCAAGGGCATCAAGATGAACCCTCAGAAAGTTTCAGCCATCTTGGATTGGCCCACACCCAGCGACAAGAAGGTGATCCAATGTTTCGTCAGGGTGATCCAACATTCATCAGGGGATTTTCTGCTATTATTTCGCCCATTACTCAGTTGACCAAGCAAGGCATCCGGTTCCATTGGTCCACTGAAGCACAGTCAGCTTTTGAAACCCTCAAGGGTCTGTTTACATCTGCACCCATCCTGAAGCATCCTGATCCGATTCTCCCATATGTCCTGGAGGTTGATGCGTCTGAAACAGCGGTTGGGGCAATACTCTCCCAACGACAAGGCGCTAAAGCTCTGTCACATCCAGTCTCCTTTTTCTCTCGCAAACTATCTGTACCTGAGAGGAATTATGATGTTGGTGACCGGGAGCTACTGGCAATCAAAGCGGCATTGGAGGAATGGCGAAACCTACTGGAAGGAGCGGCACATCCGATCCTGATCTATACGGATCACAAGAATCTGGAGTATTTAAGGACTGCAAAAAGGCTAAAACCACGCCAGGCCTTATGGGCTCTGTTTTACTCCAGATTCACCTTCCATATAACATACAGGCCGGGATCTAAGAATACGAAGCCAGACGCGCTCTCATGTATTTTCAACAAGCGTGGGAATCCTCCATCTTCTGACACCATTCTGCCCTCCGGGAATTTTTTCTTGCTCCAGGAAGATCTGTTGTCACAAATTAAACTTTTTTCCACGGAATATGTTGCTCCTCCTGGAAACAATCTCCAGTTCAGAGAAGGATTATTGTGGCATGACAACAGGATCTTTGTACCTGAAGATGTGTGTACCGCGGTTTTGGGACTTTGCCATGATCATGAACTTGCAGGACACTTCGGTGCCTACAAAACCGCTGAACTGCTCCAACGCACATTTTGGTGGCCGCAAGTGGGGGAAGATTGCAAGCATTACGTGGAGTCTTGTACCACTTGTGTTCAAAATAAGGGCAGCAAGAACAATGCTTGGGGTCTATTGAGGCCACTGCCAGTCCCGGAAAGGCCTTGGAAGATGATCTCAATGGACTTTATTGTCGAATTACCCCCTTCGGAAGGATTTTCTTCCATTTTTGTGGTGGTAGACAGACTGTCTAAAATGGCCCACTTCGTACCCATGAGTGGTACACCTTCTGCCCCTGAAACCGCTAAAGCTTTCATTAAGGAAATCGTCAGGCTCCATGGGATACCAGCCAACATTGTCTCTGACAGAGGGGTGCAATTCACCTCCAGATTCTGGAAGGCTTTATGTGAGGCCTTAAAGATTGAACTTTCATTTTCTTCAGCCTATCACCCGCAGTCCAATGGGCAGACTGAATGGACTAACCAAACTTTGGAACAGTACCCGAGATGTTTCTCGTCCTTTTCCCAAGATGACTGGGTGTCTTTACTACCTATGGCTGAATTTGCTTATAATAACTCCGCTTACTCCTCCATCAAACAGTCCCCGTTTTTTGCAAATTACGGGTTTCACCCATCCTTCCTGTCCAGCTCCATCCCTGAAAGTACAGTCCCGGCTGTGCAAGAGACTATGGATTTTTTCAGCACCAACAAAAAGCTGCTGCAGGAGATGATGTCTAAGTCCCAGGAATGTTATAAGAAAGCATTTGACAGGAAAAGACGAGGTGAACTGAACTTGGAGCCAGGGGAACAAGTTTGGTTGTCAACTGCAAACTTGGAATTGGCTTGCCCATCAAAGAAATTGGGACCCAAGTTCATAGGGCCGTTCCCTGTGAAGAAAAGGGTTAACAGTGTGGTTTATGAACTAGAATTATCGACTCATTACGAATTCACCCAGTTTTTCATGTGTTCCTATTAAAGCCTGCAACCTCTAATCCCTTTCCCGGGATGAAGCATCGGACCACCCGAACCTGTGATTGTTGATGGGGAAGAAGAATTCAAAGTCAAAACTATCTTGGACTGCAGGAGAAGGGGTAACCAGGTGCAATATCTCATTAATTGGAAAGGGTATGGTCCGGAAGAAAGCTCTTGGGAACCTGAAGCCAATATTCATGCTCCAAGGCTAATACAGGCTTTCCAAAGATCTTACCCTGAAAGGCTTGCCTGATTGGGCAGCCAGAGGCTGGGGGGGGGCAATGTCAGGAAAGATGGAGAACTCGTGTTTCCATAAGAAGAAACACGTTGCGCAGGCACGTGCACGAATGAACGGATGGCACGAACGTTCGTGCGCACGCGCGACTGGGAGCCGCGCATTCCCGTTCGCGCCAAAGGGACTATTTAAATCGGACAGTGACATGCGATCCATGCTGTTTGGTCTACAACGTTCCTGAGATTCCTGTTACCTGTCTATCTGCTGAACCTATTCTTCTGATCTACCGGCTTGATCCTGACACCGTTGCTATCTGCCTGCCCTGACCTTTGGCTTTCCTTGACGATCCGTTTGCCTGCTCCTTGGTACCACGCTGCCAGCTCGTTGCTGACCTGGCCTGTGCCTGACCATCCTTCTGCCTGCTCCTCGGTTCCTGATCCGCCTGCCTGCTGTCTGATCCAGTCTCTGGCCTTCTCATCCAGCATCACCTGCTTGGTTCAGCCAGACGGGGCTATCGTCAGCTGTTTCCCGGAGTTCCTCCTTGGCTCCAGCTAGCTGCATCTCCAGCCCTCTTGAGCCTCCTGTTTGTTATATCAGGGGATCCTGAGTCAGGATTGTAAGAGAGGCTGTCCTCGGCAGTTGCAGACTCCACCACCAGGTACGTGACAGGAGGGAACCAGCTAATCTAAGAACCGTGGTTCAAGGTTAACCTCTCCTCACCCTGAGGGATTTCAGATGTATACTGAACCCAAGTATTAATTGATTAAAAGATTAAAAATTAAAAATTAGCAGTATATGTATACATATAGGGAACATAAAAGTACAAAATTACAAAAATACAAAAATGCATGAATACATAAAATGAATAAAAATAAATAAAAATTACATTAAGATAAAAAATACAAGAAATATTTACTCACCAATGTAAATGTGAATGTATGGGAAGGGGGCCAAATATTTCCATACAAAGACTGACAAGATAGAACATGGCCAAGGGGTTAGAAGGGACAGATCTGGTATGAAAAAAAATGGTATTAAAATAAGTGAGATTGTGATTCAGATGATACTGTTAATTTCAAGCGCCACATTCAAGCCATATGGCGATAAGGATCCAAGCAGATATATCCAGAATATCTCTCTTTTGACTAGAATGGAGAATCTCTCATTATCAGTGTGAGATCCTTTTGGTATAGACTCAATCGTCATCATTTCCAGTCACCGAATTTCTTTAGTGTACTTTTGTAGAAAGTGCCAAGGTACACTATGTTCATCATTTCTTTTTTTTGATGGATCTGCGATGTTCCCCAATTTGCGTTCTTAATGTCCGTATGGTGCGTCCCACATACAGAAGCTGACATGGGCAATGAAGAACATAGATGACATAGTTGGTTGAACATGTGATTAACTGTTTGATCTTAAAATATTTTCAACCTGAAGTTGTAATGGACATCCATGCTTAACAAACTGGCAGATGAGGGACCCTCTTTTTTTACACTGAAAAATGCCAGTTCTATTGTCAAAATAAGACCTGATGTCAACTAAGGGTCTACGACTGACAGTCTTTAACTCACTAGGGGCTAGGATGTTTTTCACTGACCGTGCTTTCCTAAATGTAATTTGAGGGATGGAGGGTAGGCTGGGAGCTAGGCAGGGGTCCAATTTCAGAATTGGGTAATGATTCCGAATGGTTTTGGCAATGAAGTTATGTTTGTCATTATAGGTGGAGATGAACCTCAAAGTGTTCTTTGTATGCTCATTGCAAGCTTCCTCCGGTGATGGTTTGGGCCAAGGAGGGTCCATATAGGAATTGAATGCATCTTGGATCAGATCTAGGGGATAGCCTTTTTCTTTGAACTTTTGTAACATGACTTCACCCTGGGTGGCATAGTCCTCGAGTTTAGAGCAATTCTTTCTCAACCTCCTGAATTGTGCTTTGGGGATGTTTTTCTTCCAGAAATGATGATGGCAGCTTGAGAAGTGAAGATAAGAATTCCCACTGGTTGGTTTGGTGTGGTTTCTTGTCAATATCCTATGGTCTTCATAAAAAAGGACAAGGTCAAGGAAGACTAATTCGATGGGGTCTAGGACATGTGTAAAAGATAGCCCCATCTGGTTGGTATTGCAATGGGCCACAAAGGAGGAGAACAGATCCGGGCCACCACTCCAAATGAGCAAAATATCATCAATATATCTACCGTAAAAGACAATATGCTCAGCGAATGGATTGTCAGCCCAGATGTGTCGCTCATCCCAGTGGCCCATGGAGAGATTAACGTATCCATGGGAAAAATTCGCTCCCATTGCAGTGTCTTTTAACTGTAAATAAAACTGATCCAGAAACCCAGACCCAGACCAGGGCAGCAACCTACCGCCAGATTGTGGTCAAGTCTCCTGACACCCATATCTTGCCGGGAGAGGGAAGGTCAAGAGTCTGCCTAGGCTCTCCCAGTATAAGCGGGAGGTGCAGTGATGGGTTGCCCTGGAGTGGGGCCTGGATTACCCATATGTCCCACCCCATGTCATGGACATTGTTGAGAGCTCCAGGGAAGAGTTGGAAGATGAGATGACATGGGAGTATCTTCATGTTCTTAAGCCTTTGCAGGGACCGGAAAGCAGCAGTCAGGAGAGATTCAAGAATCTGAAGAAAGAGTGGAACCTCTAAGTTCAAATCCCCTAATAAAAAAACAAAAAGTACCAGCCTGTTCTGTGTCTCCGGATGTGTGGAAAAGTGTGATTGAGGGCAGTGTGATCAGGTGAACCACAACAACCAGCCACACCTACAGGGGCCATTGGCTACATAAAATTTTGCAAGTAGGTCATTTTTTGCCTTCACTGATGGGCACTGATGAGGCGGCACTGGTGGGCACTGATCAGGAGGCACTGATGGGTGGCACTGATGGGCACTGATAGGTGGCACTCATAGGCGGCACTGATAGGTGGCACTGGTGGGCACTGATTAGCAGTACTGACAGGCACTGATAGATGGCACTGATGGACATGGATTTGCAGCACTGGAGGGCACTGATCAGCAGCACTGGTTAGAATTTAGGGGACTGATGTCCCTCTAACAGAAGCCAGTTACCGGCTTTATTCTTTTCTTCATGCTGACAGTGTGAAGAAAAAAAAAGCCAGTAACCGGCTTCTGTTTACTTCCCTGATCAGCTATCATTGGCTGACAGCTGATCACATGGTAAAGGGCCTGCTGTGATTGGCCCTTTACCCTGCTCTGTGATCAGCCAAGTCCAAAGGACTCGGTGACCACAGAGTGCGCCACACACTCCCCAAGAATGGGAGGATGTACATGGACGCCCTCCCGGCATTTGAGGTCCATGATGTAGCTGTCTTTCGGAGAGGAGAGAGAAACACTGCAGCAGCACTAGCTGGCAAGGTCCTGAGTGCCAACAGTGCTCATCAGTGTCCCTACAGTGCCAACAGTGCTCATCAGTGCCCCTACAGTGCTATCAGTGCCACTACAATGCTCATCAGTGTCCCTACGGTGCCACTACACGGCTCATCAGTGCCCTACAGTGCCACTATAGTGCACATCACAGAGTGCTTATCAGTGCACATCAGTTTCCTACAGTGCACAGCAGTGAGTGCTTATCAGTGCCCTACAGTGCCATCAGTGAGTGCTTATCAGTGACCTACAGTGCGCATCAGTGAGTGATCATCAGTGCCACTACAATGCCCTATTAGTGGCCATTAGTGAGTGCTCATCAGTGCCACTATGTCAGTGGATCCTCGTCAGTGCCGTAAAAATGTGCAAAAAATGCGTAAAAAAATTCTTTCCACATTTTCCAAAACTTTCCAAACTCAGCATGCCTCATAGGATATATATTGGGGTGTTCACTTTCCAAAATGGGGTCATTTTGTGGGTAATTCCATTGACCTGGTGCTCCAGGGCCTTCAAAAGTGTAATAGGTAGTCAGGAAATTAGATGTGTAATTTATGTCCCTAGAATGCCTGACGGTGCTCCTTGCATGTTGGGCCTCTGTATGGGGCCAGGCTCTGTACAGAGCCTGTGGTATTGCCATACTCAGGAGGAGTAGCAGAATGTATTTTGGGGTGTCATTTTTGGCATGTGCATACTGTGTGCTAGAAATAGCTTATATATGGACAACTTTGTGTAAAAAAAAACGTGTTTTCATTTTCTTTCCACATTTTCCAAAAGCTTGTGAAAAAAAATGACATGTTTAAAGGACTCATTTTGCCTCATAGAATATACATTGGGGTGCTTGCTTTCCAAAATTGGGTCATTTTGTGGGTGTTTCCATTGCCTTGGTGCTCCAGGGCCTTCACAAGTGTAATAGGTAGTCAAGAAGTTAGATGTGTAATTTATGCTCCTAGAACAGCTGACGGTGCTCCCTGCATGTTGGGCCTCTGTATGTGGCCAGGCTGTGAAAATGTCTCACACATGTGGTATTGGCATACTCAGGAGGAGATGCTGAATGTGTTTTGGGGTGTAGTTGCAAGTTTGCATATGCCATGTGAGAGAAATAACCTGTGAATATGACAATTTTGTGAAAAAGAAATATTCATCTTGAAAAGAATTGTCTGGAAAAAATTACAACTAAATAAAAATCACCATGTCTCTCACCAAATACCTTGGAATGTCTACTTTCCAAAAAGGGGTCATTTGGGGGGGATTTATGCCTTCCTGGCTTGTTAGTGTCTCAAGAAATGAGGCAGTCAATTTTCAGTGATTGGAACCATAGCTTGTAGACTCTATAGCCTCGTACACACGCTTAGATTTTCGGACAACTGAACGTCCATTTTTTATTGGATTCTTGTCTCATGTAGAAAGTGAAGAGGTTACTAACCATACAAAAAATTTTGTCAGAAGTGACGTAATGTGTTGAATAGCTTTGTATGTATTTATTCGTTTCTGAGCATGCGTAGTCAATGCTTTTACGATTTTTTTCGTACGAAAACTACACTAACGATGTGAAAATCGGACATTGAGTTGACGTACGAAAATTTTTTTATAGTCTGCACATCCAGCTTTTGTCTTCCTAAAAATCAAAATCGGCTGTCGGAAGGACCAAACTAACGGTAAGAATTTCGGACGATCGGTCATTGTACGAAAATTCCCGTAAGAATTTCGCATTGTTTGTACGGGCCTTTAAACCTTCACAAAGACCAAATAATATACACATATTTGCATTATTTTTACCAAAGAAATGTAGCAGTATACATTTTGGTCAAAATTTATGAATAAAAATTACTAATTTGCTAAATTTTATTATAACAGAAATTTTCCTATCAAATACTTACCGTAATTTTCTTTTCCTGATAGACTCCATGGCAGCATATGTGTGGATTAGCCCCACCTCAATAACTACCCTATGGGACCCCTCTCCGATAAATCTTTGCTCCATGCCAGCAGCCGTGTTCCATAACTAGCCTACTCGAGGCATTGGGAGGGGAGTCCAGCTGCCATGGAGTCTATTAGGAAAGGAAAATGATGGTAAGTATTTGATAGGAAATTTTCAGTTTTCCTGACAGACTCCATGGCAGCATACGTGTGGGAAATAACTCGCTACACACACAGGTGGGAAATGCTGAGCAAAGAAAATTTAATTAACACCATCAACCAACAGTACTTGTAAACAGAAATTAACTTGACGATAAGGCTGGTTCAAAATAGTAATGAGACATAAACGTATTGATGGAAGACTAGGAAGCTGCCCTGCAAATTACTTCAGGAGTTACATGATGCAAAGCTGCCCAAGATGTAGACCTGCTCCTGGTCAGGTGAGCAGACACTACCTCCAAAGGAGCCAAGCCGTTGGCTCTGTGAGCCTGTTGGATGACCTAGGCAAACTGTGTTTGGTGTGATGCAAGTAAAGACAGCACAAGCCATTACTGTACAGAAGCCATGTTCAGCACAAGCCATTACTGTACAGAAGCCATGTTCATTGAATAGTAACAAGCAGGAACAGGAAACACCACATAGGAAATAAGTACAACAGAGATGCACCATAGAGTTGCATGTAAAGAAACATAACATCCATAACAATCAGTGCCACAATAGCTCTAGATGAGGCACGTTCCTCTGTCCTTTCTGGCAAGAAAATAAACAGGCGTTCTGAAGCCTGAAGGAGGCTGTAGCTTGTAGATATGATTTTACAATATCTGAGGGTGTCACACAGGACGTACCTTGTCTGATGAGTCTGGTATAGCAGTGGAGGGCCTCCCTTACGCATCCGACTTGCAGCCCCTGGTAGTGCAAACAGGAGGCTCGGGAGTACGGAATGGTATGAGTGCCTGGCAGGATCACCGGAAGTGCGGGGGAACTGGAGACTTCTGATGACCGGAGAGCCTTGTTGGGAAGTGACAGGCAGATGGCCAAGCTAGCTGGAGCAGTATCAGCAGATACTGAAAGCACACACAGCAGGTGGAAGGTGTAGCAAGGCACAGACAGATGCAGGCTGGATAGGATCAGTCACTGACTGAATCAGGCAGGGGCTGGTAAGCAAAGTCAAAATACAGTCCGAGTTGGCAGCAGGCTGCCGGCGAGGTACAAGGGAGTAGACAGAATCATTGTCAAACAAGCCAGGGTCAGATGCAGGCAGATAGCTGGGATGGTCAGAGGACAAGCCGGATCGGTAACAGAAACAGGTTTCACAGGTAACAGGCACAAGGAACACAGGGAACTGCAGATCAAACAGCACTTGTGCTGTTTACAATCCTTGTTTAAATAGGCTGTTTGGTGCCAGGAGTCACTCCCATGCGTGCACATGTGCATGCGCACCGGCGCCAGCTGAGGCTGGATTCTCCTACGTCTTCTCTGACATTGCGCTTTCCCAATGAGCAGCCTCCGGATGCCCAAATGGGCCAGTTTCTCTGCATGAGAATTCTTGAAGGCTTGAATTAACCCCCCGACATGTATATTGTTCTCTGGCTCCCAGGAATTCTCTTCTGGACCATATTCTTTCCATTTTATTAGATAATTGACTTGGTTACCTCTCTTTCTACAATCTAGAATTGTCTCAATTTCATATTCCTCTTCGCCGTCGATTATCCCAGGTTCAGGAGGTTCTGTACTTCGTCCTTAGAAAGTATCAGGGGCAACTGGCTTCAGTAGGGACACGTGAAAGACAGGATGGATTTTGAACGTGTCAGGCAACTACAACTTATAGGCTACTCTATTAATCCTCCTTTTTATGGAGAAAGGACCCACAAATCTAGGGCACAATTTCTTTGAGGGGCATTCCAACTTTAAATTTACTGTGGATAGCCACACCTGGTGGCCGGATTCCAATAACAGTTCTCCCCGCTTCTTCCTGTCAAAGATTTTCTTGTTATATTCTTGTGTTTGTGCCCCGTTTTATGCCAACCTGTACCTGGGGGAGTGGGAGCAATCCTTCCTCACGGATAAAGCCTTGTCGATATTTATGGACCACATCTTGGTGTGGTACTGTTATATTGACTACATATTCGTCCTGTGGGACGGCCCCATTGATCTATTGTACCAATGTGTTGAAAGAATGAGCAAAAATTACTTTAATCTCTCCTTTACAATGACTTATGATTTGCATTGTGTTTCATTTTTGAACGTAGAGATTACCAGGGATGAGGGTGGTGACCTGAGCAGCAGCCTTTATCATAAAGGTATGGCTGGCAATTCGATCTTACACGCCACTAGCTTCCACCCAAAACCTCTACTTGATTCAATTCCGTATAGCCAGTATCTTTGCATTCAACGAAATTGCTCAAACGACGACACTTTTCGCATTGAGGCCCAAAAACTCAGAGAGAGGCTGCTGCTTAGGGGATACTCCCATTCGTCCCTGAAAATAGCCTACAAACAAGCTTATGCACAAACCTGCCATAAGTTACTCTACAGCTCTAAAAAAAACTGATGGAGGTGATAATTCATTGTGTATAATTACAAAATACTCAAACCAACAACCACAGGTCCAAAAAATTGTGAAAAAATACTGGCACTTACTCACCATGGATCCAACTATCGGATGTTTTGTTTCTGAAGTCCCGCATTTCACGTTCAGAAGGGCAACATCACTAAAAGATAAACTAGTAAGTAGCGAATTCAAGGGTGAATTCGCAAAAGATCCATGTAAATATAAAGGAACCTTCATGTGTGGGTCTTGCGGTTACTGCAGGTTCATGCATGTAACCAAAAATCCCAAGCTCCCCAATTTTGAGACCAAAACATTTTGCCAATTGTAGAACGCCAGGGGTCGTATATATGCTCAAGTGTGACTGCGGGTGTTTCTAAATTGGCAAAACAAAACTGGAATTCTGGCACCGGGCCTACAGGCACATTCACAGTATGCGTATCAGTGACCCAGATCTGCCTCTGGGTCGCCATACCCAAATAGTTCACCAGGGACGATTTCCCAGGATAAAATTTCTTATCCTGGATAGGATCCATCCAAGCTCCAGGGGAGGCGACTGTAACAAGAGTCTGCTTCAACTGGAGCTCCAGTGGATCTACATTTTGAAAGCTACCCAACCTCCAGGCCTCAATAAGGCGGTTTGTTTCAAACCATTTTGGATGGTTTTTCAATGGGGGGGGGGTGGAAAAATGACATCCGCATCGCTACCCACCATCCATTACTATCATATCTGAGGGCAGGAAGTTTCAGTCCAAAAGACATTAAGTACCAGTATTCTGTATTGTTTTCTATTATTATTCAAAGTGTGTATGTCTGTATCTCTATTATGCAAATCTGCATCTTTGTTTTTGGTTGGTCTCATGCTTCACCTTGTTTCCGCTTGTTCTAGGAATGTAGATTGATGGTCCGTATGCTCTCCATTCATAATAGCCTATTTTTTGCCTTTTTTTTGTTATAACTGCAATTTTACTTTTGTCCACAAGATGGCGGTCCTTTTTGGGAGAAGGCTCCATGACACACTCTTCCCACCTGATTAACCGCTTGCCAACCACCCGCCGCAGCGTGACGGCAGCAAGGTGGCTCATTATCGCAAAACGCTGTCACAGGACGGCAGCCGCGATAGCTAGTATTGTGAGTGCGCACGCGCCACCGGAGGCACGCACGCGCGCTCACTGTGTCCAGGGGGGGCCGGGGAGCGGGTAGGACGGACGCGATCCCTGCCGGCTACCCGCGATGGCCCCCCCGCAGTGAGAGAACGGAGGTCTGTGTAAGTAAACACGGATCTCCGTTCTGTTAGAGGGGGAGGGGCTGTGATCACAGGCTTCCTCTATATGGAAGCCATGATCACTCCCTTCCCCCAGCCAGGCCAGCCCACACACAGTTAGAACACGCCCAGGGAACACAGTTAACCCTTAGAGCGCCCCCTGCAGGTTAACCCCTTCACTGCCAATGGCATTTACACAGTAATCAGTGCATTTTTATAGCACTGATTGCTGTATAAATGCCAATGGTCCCAAAAAAGTGTCAAAATGGTCCGACATGTCGGCTGCAATATCGCAGTACCGCTAAGAATCGCAGATCGCCGCCATTACTAGTAAAAAATAAAAAAAATAAAAACCCCAGAAATTAATTCTCATCATCCGTAAACGCGGCAACTTTTGCGCAAACCAATCAATAAATGTAAAAAAAAGGTAGCCAAAAACGACTGAATATAAGAAGGAGTATAAAAACCATTTTTTTTAGGGTTAGACGTAAATAACTAACCAAACGCGTTTTCAACGGCGCAAATGCCTACTACTCTTAATTAAAGACCCCAAAAATAAA
>BLSH010022392.1:156900-171107 GCA_018402905.1 Glandirana rugosa
GACCACCGTCCGCTGTCACCGTTCACTGTGTGAGCCCGAGGGTGACTAAGACGTAATACCACTCGACTTGATAAAGTAAAATACAATGTTACATTATTATCTTTATTACGTGAAGTTAGTAGGACAGTGGTATAATTGATACCACGACCCTACTAACTTCGTAATTGTGGTTGGTAACGGGCGCTTTCTAGCGAATGGAGGACGCGCGGGGGGTGCTTGCTTTAAACGCAGGAAAAAAAGGGTGTTTATCTCGAAAGAAAACCACCATAGATTTGTATTTTAGCAAAAAGTAAGAAATTAGTTTTTTTTTTTTTTTTTTTTGCAAAATTGTCACTCTTCTTTTGTTTATAGCGGCGATCAGAAATGACGCAGAGGTGATCAAATACCACCAAAAGAAAGCTCTATTTGTGGGAAAAAAAGGACGCAAATTTCGTTCGTGGGGGGCGCGCAGGAGGTAAGCGATCTTTCGCGGGCAATGGTTGGTGTTAATGCTTCAATCATCCCAGCACCATAGTTAATATGGTGACAGGATGATTGAAGTGCATTATTTCTATTATTACATTGTAACATAAAATGAAATAGTTCAGCTCACCATAATGCAGAATCAGTGGGAGCCCGAGTGTGTCACTTGCCACTGTCGCCTGCCACCAGATGCGGATTGTCACTTGCTGCGACACCTACCACCAGATGCGGATTGTCACTTGCTGCGACACCTACCACCAGATGCGGATTGTCACTTGCCCCGCCGCCTACCAGTGCCACCAGATGTGGCTTGTCACATGCCACATCGCCTGCCAGTGCCACCACATGCAGATTGTCACTTGCCACATCGCCTGCCGGTGCCACCACATGCGGATTGTCACTTGTCACGTCACCTGCCAGTGCCACCAGAGCTGGATTGTCACTGTCACTTGCCACCAAAAAATAGCTGGTTACTAATTAATTTACATGTAAAATCAAGTCCCCCCCAGCACTGCAGAGTACACAGTACTTACAGCCTCCCCTCCTCCTAGCTAGCTGAGCACATGGGTAGTGGGTACTGTCCAATAGCAAGGGCGGGCAGTGAGAGATGACATCATTCCTTCTCTCTAATTGGCCCTGGCTGCTCCTCTGTGTAGAGCAGCCTTCGCGGCCATGTAAGTAAGGTTGGAACAGCGGTGCGGGAAATAAGAGATTATATAATCTCTCTGCTCGGCCGCCCGCACTGTTGACAGTTCATGGCGTGGCCCGGCAAAGGAGGTGCCACGCCCCGGCATTGAGCCGCAGCCCGGGGGTTGATGACCTCTGGTTTATAGGACTCAGCTGCGAGTGGGTTATTTATGGAGCACATTTGCTCTTCACTGGGCAGATTGGAGCACGGAGCCTATCGGCTGATGCCGGGTGTGTCACATTTGTTGGCATAACGCTGTGTGCAAGGTAAGCTTGAGATGACTATTCCCCCTTTGGTTACCATGATATTGATAGGGGTAGCCTGCATTAGGGGATCATTCCCCTGGAGAATGGGGCTAGTAGGTGTGAGGCTCTTGCAAAGCTACTGTTGATCTATTGCGGATTATCAGATTTATATATATACAATGGTTCCTATGGGGGGTTTTTAACTCTTTGCAGCCCTTATGTCTGATCAGTCAAACATGCATGTGAACCCCACTTCCTTACTGTTTTAAACGGCCTTTATTCCACTATTTACTTCTATTACTCCAGGCACCCCAAGATCTGGGTTCTACCTATATAGATATACTTACGCATTAACTCTTTGATGGGAACCTTATAGCCCGCACATTTGTTATTAAGTTTTAGATTCTAAATGCCATCCTGCATCCAATCTAAGCCCAAGTAGGAAGTGTCTTTCCATTTCCAGGTATGTAGTTAATATGAGGATCTATGTACATACACAGTTATAGAAAAGATCTACCCAGTTACACCTTAAATGCGGCCCTATTTCTATTGGTCCCTAGGCCTGTTTTTGAGGGGTCTGGCTTTGGCCGCACTGCGTTTATCTTTCTCCCAGAAAGTGATCCCGCTAATTTTTCCTTGTATGAGGTGTACATAAACCTATAGGAAAAACACTACTGTAACTACATGTTCAGCATATTGTTGGCACACTATGAGGCGATTGGGGCCTATGAAATGGAGACCATGCGGGCTGTTATATCTATATTGTTTTTAACTCTGGCATGAAGATGTAAAGTCACATTATGGAATAATTGTAAGTAGCATCTATCAACATTTCTGATGTATGCAATGCCTGTATGACGGGTCTCTGTCCTTGTATTGTATTGATATGTTGTATTCTAACCTAGATACAGTAACTTCCTCTGACAATCCCAGTGAAGAAGGAAGATTTCCGAAACATGTTGGATTGAGGCGTTTTCTGTATCGTATTTGTTACCATCTATTGATCCATGTGCGATTATTCCCTTTCATGCCACTGTATTTTAATACATATGTCTTGCTATGTACCAATAACATTTTGATATTTTTTACATAAATCTATTGGATTAGTGCCTTCAAAGTCCCAGACCCAGGGGTATTCTCTGTTTGTTTTCTTGTGTTTTGGCAATTGTTTCTTGCAGGAGTTGGTTGTTATTGCTTAAGAAATTCAAGGTTTCGGATACGGCCGGTACTGAACACTCAGGAATGATGCTGGGCAGGAAGGCTGGGTGGTACCCAGAGTTGGCAAAGAAAGGAGTTTGTTTCATGGCAGAATGTAAGGAGTTGTTATATGCGAATTCTGCTAAGGGCAGCAGACAGATCCAATCGTCTTGAGAAAAAGATGAGAAACAACGTAGATATTGCTTGAGAGTTTCGTTGGTTCTCTCTGTCTGCCCATTTGTCTAAGGATGGTATGTAGAGGATAGTGCCAGGTCAATCTCCAAAGCTCCACAGAGAGCATTCCAAAACCTGGAGGTAAATTGTACCCCCCGGTCGGATACTATGTTGGCCTGTATTCCATGGAGTTTCACAATCTCTTTAAAAAATACTTGAGCTGTTTCTGGGGCTGAAGGTGTTCCCTTTAGCGGTATGAAGTGGGCCATTTTGGACAGCCTGTCTACTACCACGAAAATGGTGTTGAAACCCTCTGCTGGTGGGAGTTCAACAATGCAATCAATTGATATCATCTTCCAAGGTCTCTCTGGGACAGATAATGGTTTTAATAACCCCCAAGCCTTGAATCCGTCATTCTTGTTTCGGGAACACACAGTACAGTATTTCACATAATACCGGCAGTCATTGTTTGTTTTTTTTTAAAGTTGAGTTTATTAATTTTCCTTCACATTTACATAACGAAGGGGATAATAGTCCACAGCCATATCTGACATTAAATCTCCATATAGTATTCAATATCAATCATCACATAGTTGGCAGTCATTGTTTACTTGGGGCCACCAGAATGTGCGTTGCACTAGATCAGCCATTTTAGCAGCACTGAAATGTCCTGCCAACCTGTGGTCGTGGCAGAGTACCAGCACAGTAACTATTAAGTTGTCTGGTACAAAGATCTGGTGATCATGCCATAACAGATTGTCTCTGGTTTGTAAGTTGAGTCCTGGGGTGATGACTATTTCCATTGAAGCTTGTTTGAGCTGTGACAGCAAGTTCTCCTGGAGCACTAAGAAGCTTCCTGCGGGTAGAATAGTGTCTGGTGGTGAAGACTCTGTGGTACTACTGAACATGCGGGATAATGCATCAGGCTTGGTATTCTTTGACCCGGGCCTGTAGGTTATATGAAAGGCGAACTGGGAGAAAAAGCGTGCCCAGCTAGCCTGCCGTGGTTTTAGTCTTCGGGCAGTTCTCACATATTCTAAGTTCTTATGGTCAGTATAGATTATAATCAGATGCGCTGCACCTTCCAAAAGATAACGCCACTCTTCAAGAGCTGCCTTTATCGCCAACAGTTCATGGTCAATTACATCATAGTTTCTTTCAGCCATGGTCAACTTGCGGGAAAAGAAAGCAACAGGGTGTGGTAGTGATTTGGATCCTTGTCATTGAGAATGTATTGCTCCAACTGCCACTTCAGATGCATCAACTTCCAAAACAAATGGTAAGGCTAAATCAGGGTATTTTAGAACAGCCGCAGAGGTAAAGAGTTCTTTGAGTCTTTCGAAAGCAGCCTGTGCTTCTGGTGACCATCAGAACCTGGAACCTTGCTTAGTCAGCTTTGGGATAGGAACAATGATGGCCGAAAATCCTTTAATAAATCTGCAGTAAAAGTTTGCAAAGCCGATGAAGCTTTGGATTCCTTTTTTATGGGTAGGGACTGGCCAGTCCAGGATGGCAGTGACCTTTTGTGGGTCCATCTTAATGCCATCCACAGAGACGATTAGCTCAAGGAATTGGATGCTTTGCCTCTCAAATTCGCATTTCTCTGCTTTTGCGTAAAGGCCATGCTGTCTGAGTCGGGTTAACACGTTCTGGACGTGTTTACAGTGGTCGTCCACTGAGGAGGAGAAGATCAAGATATCATCAAGATATACTATGACATATAGATCTTGTCATGGACAAAGTGCTGGAAGGTAGCAGGAGCATTGCATAAGCCAAATGGCATCACTAAGTATTCAAAATGCCCGAAACGGGTACGGAAGGCCGTCTTCCTTCTCTTATACGTACCAGGTTGTAGGCCCCTCGGAGGTCAAATTTGGTCAAAATGATAGCTGCACCAAGTCTCTGAAAAAGCTCTGGAACAAGTGGTAATGGGTATTGGTTTTTAATAGTTATTTTATTTAATTATCGGTAGTCCACACAGGGCCATATGAGTGGTCTTTCTTTTCAACAAAGAAGATGCCGGCTCCCGCCGGGGAAGTAGAAGGACGGATGAATCCCTTTCTCGAATTGTGATTTATGTACTCTTTCAGAGTGCTTAGTTCCACTTCAGTCAGAGGGAAGATCCTGCCAAATGGAATTTCAGCATCTGAAAGGAGCTTAATGGGACAATCATTGGCCCTGTGGGGAGGGAGAGTCTCTGCGCCCTTTTTCCTGAAGACATCCAGAAAATCACGGCATGCTACTGGAACTGATTTACAGGTATCTGTATCGGCTTCCAAACAGAGCAGAGGGGAAGACTGACAGAAGCATTGCTGCTGGCAATATGAGGAAGGGAAGCTGATCTCCCCCATGGCCCAATCAATGTTAAGGTTATGGGCCTGGAGCCAGGGCATGCCCAGAATGATAGGGAACATGGGAGAGGAAATGGCTTCCAGACGTAATAGTTTCTGATGATGCTTAGCTGTGATGGCCGGAAGCAGAATAGTCTCTTGGGTGATGGTGCCTGATTTGATAGTGGAGCCATCAACCTGATGAACAGACAGTCCTTGGACCTTAGGCTGTAAAGGAATTGAATGTCTTGCTGCAAAGGATAGGTCTATAAAACAGCTGCAGGCCCCGGAATCAATGATAGCGGACACTTGGAGGTTCCTTCTTGGTAGCTGCAACAAGATGGGAAGAGCCAGATGAGAAGACTGGTTGGTTACAGGGGTACTGGTTTTAGCAGAAACAGGGAGACACTTACGTTGTCGTTCTTCGGTGGTAAGGGAAGGATGGAGCAATCCCAGCTGCATGGGTTCAGCTGTATCCATGATCGGAGGCTCGGGAGCTGGTGGAAATGGACTAGGGTGAGCGGGAACTCGAGGAAGCATCCAGGTGGGTCAGAACTGACCTGTGGATCTCTCAGATGGCAGTTCCCTCAGACACCAACCTATTTGTATAGACTAATTAATTAGTGCGTCTAGGATTTGTGTTACCCCGACTCGTGCCAGTTCATCCTTTAATGGTTCACACAGTCCCATACGGAATTGGTAGCTCAAGGCAGCGTCATTCCAATTTGTATCGGCGCTCCAGCGCCTTAAATTCAGCCTCATAATCTTCGGCTGCTCTGCGACCCTGCTGTGACGCATGTAATGCGGCTTCTGCGGTAGCTGACTGCATGGGATCCTCATAGAGCTGAGCCTATCAAAGAAGGTGGTGAGATGGTTTAAAGATGCTGTCTTCTGCTCTAGGAGGCGATGAGCCCAAGACTGGGGTTCTCCTGATAGCAATGGGATCACAAAACCCACTTTGGTCATCTCTAGAGAGAATGTACGTGGCTGGAGAGCGAAGTACAATTTGCATGCGTTACGGAATGCCCTGAATTTGCTACGTTCCCTGGAGAATCTCTCAGGAGTGGGTACTCTTGGCTCTAGATGAAGAGGCTTCTACACCACTGGCTGGGGCTGATAAAACTTGTACCCGTTCTTCCAACTGGGCATATCTTGCCTGTAGATCTTTAACAACTTGCGTCAGACCCGCCAGGTGTTGACACAGGTTATCCAGAGGGGAACCTCCCTGCCCACACTCAGACATCCTTTTGGCTGTTTGATACTGTCTGGGACGTACCTTGTCTGATGAGTCTGGTATAGCAGAGGAGGGCCTCCCTTACGCATCCGACTCGCAGCCCCTGGTAGTGCAAATAGGAGGCTCGGGAGTACGGAACGGTATGATTGCCTGGCAGGATCACCAGAAGTGCGGGAGAACCGGAGACTTCTGATGACCTGAGAGCCTTGCTTTGAACTGACAGGCAGATGGCCAAGCTGGCTGGAGCAGTAGCAGCAGATACTGGAGTCACACACAGCAGGTGGAAGGTTTAGCAAGGCACAGGCAGATGCAGGCTGGATAGGATCAGTCACTGACTGAACCAGGCAGGGGCTGGTAAGCAAAGTCAAGATACAGTCCGAGTTGGTAGCAGGCTGGTAGCGAGGTACAAGGGAGCAGGCAGAATCAGATTAAACAAGCCAGGGTTAGATGCAGGCAGATAGCTGGGATGGTCAGAGGACAAGCCGGATCGGTATCAGAAACAAGTTTCACAGGCTTCAGGCACAAGAAACACAGGGAGTTGCAGACCAAACAGCACTTGTGCTGTTTACAATCCTTGTTTAAATAGGATGTTTGGCGCCAGGAGTCGTACCCGCGCACACTCCCGCATGCGCACACATGCACGTGCGCGCACCGGCCCCAGCTGAGGCTGGACTCTCTTACGTCTTTCTCTAACAGAGGGATTCCTAAAATTGAAGGAGGGAACTGTTGGAAGTCAAATCAAGATTCCCTGTTTACTAGACATGCGCTTTAACCAACTAAACCACATCGTGTCTTCTCCCACGTAAATTAGAACTCTAAGGTTGGCAGAACAATTTCTTGGCTCCCACGAAGACTGATGCGTCCTAGGGAATTGAATCAAGAATAGGTAACAGCACCGTTCAACTGGAAAGAACGTAAGAAAGTTCTCCATGACCAGTAAACCAACCTCTGAGGCTTTTTATACCAACGTGAAAGCCGGGAAAAGTGAACTTTACCGAGAGGCCTCTAATGGAGACTGCTCTAGAATATTCTGCTCCAATTCCCAAGGGGGAGTTGAGAACAAGAGGGAGACTCCATTGGAAAACCTCCGCTTACTCTGAGGTCTGAGCCTAGCTGCTTCTTTGAAGAATTGTTGGACAGGAAGATGCCTAGACCAGAAAACCTGTGAATGCCGATAAGGCTGACACTTGAACTCCGAGGCAGCTGACCGACAGAGCCATAACTAAATCCGACTGTAGGAAGTCTAGAATATTTAGAACTGCTAGATCAGTACATGATCTGTCAGCAGCAGACATGTATTGAACAATTTTGACCAGATTCCCCTGCCAACTCTGTCTGCGTTCATTCTTCTAGAATTCAAGAGAGCGGAGATGACTCTGGAAGAGCAGCCGAGGACCTCCAATCTCGAGAACCATACCGTCAGATGCAACCGTGCTGGACATGGATGTAGAATTGTACTCGGTGACAGAAGGCCTGGCCTGAGGAGAAGGTGCACTGGGTTCCGGAAGCTGAACTGTGTTAGCTAGGGGAACCATGACCTAATTGGCCGATAAGGCATCACTGCCACTAACACCACAACCTCTGTTCGGGTCTTCGTAGAAAACCCGAGGTTGACCAAGACTGCAAGAAATGCATAGGTCCTACTGCATTCCCAATGATCCATCAGGGCCTCTGCACCTGAAAACCTCCATGTGTAGAGACCATTCGTTGTGGACTCTGGAGCGAAAATCTATGAGAACATTTTGGACTCTGGGAACATACTCCGCTGCGCTGTAGGCTGGATTGTTCTGAGCCCAAGACATAATTGGCTCTACTTCCTGTAATAGAGAATGGACTGTGAGTCCCCAGGCTGTCTTTTAATGTAGGAGACCGCCGTAGTGGACTAACCTAAAAACACTGACGCTCTCTACGTTATATGGATCAACTATCAATATATATATATATATACACATTTTTTCGGTTGAACTAGATGGACTTGTGTCTTTTTTCAACCTGGCTAACTATATACGGTGAAAGGCATGAAATCTGCTTCCTGGCTTCCACTGCTGGAGATACCCCTTGCAGAAGGACGCCTTCTCCAGCTTCCACTTGATCCTTGGATCTGTTATCACCATAGTGCCAATCATTTTAGACACTGCCCTCTGTCTTGGGACGGTAGGACAAGGACCTCCACGTAACCAAGCAGGCGTATGCACCTTGTTTAATGAAGACTATAACAACCAAAAAGACCCTGAAAACACACAGGGTGATGTTGAAAGCACGAATGGCTGGAGTTGGAGATGGTCTTGACCTATAGTGAACAGAAGGAACTTGCGGAAGTCTTCTATAATGCACACGTGAATGTAAGCATCTTAAGTCTATTGGAAACAAGCCAGTCACCTGGCTGGACCCCCTATCAGGGACAATGTTTCCACCTAGAACTTCTCCTTTGCTGAAAATTATCTCAGGTGTGCAAGGTCTAAAACCGGCCTGAGCAAGCTGTTCCTCTTCAGGACCATACGAGGGGCGAGCACCTTCCCTGAAAACGCTTGAATTTAGAGTCTCACACAGCAGCACTTGCGACACCAGTGACTTACGTTATGAATGAGTATATGCTTTCTTTACCTCAGCATGAGGAAAAATCCCTGGAAATGACTCAGAGAAAATGGAAGACTTCTGATGGACCATGCATGTCCCAAAAGGACCACTTTGATGTCCCAATAGTCTGAGGCCCGACTCAGTAGCTTCTTGGAACCCCAAGTTCAAGCTTTTAGCATACTTCTAATGGGGATATCTTGTCTTCTTACCAGCTCTTCCTAAAATCCCATCCTGGAGTGTAAAAACATGCGACCCTCACACGCTCTGAAGTTTGTTCTCTAGACTGTCCCCTTTTGGCCTAGCCAGTGCTGGTCCTGATGTAGGACCTCAACTTGCTCACTGTGGCATGGGTTACGGTGCTATCCAGCTTGCCAAAAGATGAAGCTCCCTAAAAGGAATGCTACACAACGCCTATTAGAGGCCATTTTGCACAGAAGGGAGGGATGTCTTGCGACCTTGCTCCACTTATCCAATTATGTCCCCTAGTTCTGTTAAGTATGGAAATTTAGAACACTCTTTCTACGGCTACGTTTCCACTATTGCACCCCCCAAGTTGCACGATTCGGAGTGCGGCCTCGATCCGACTCTGAGTGCAGCACCGATCCAACTTTACAGTCTCTGGATTAAAGTTGCATCAAAATTTGTATCAAAGTAGCGCAGGAACCCCTCAAAGTTGCTGCGACTCTAAGTTGCATAGATTGGAACAGGTGCCATTGAAATCAATGGGCTGCAACCTGCCATGCAACCCTATCAAAGTTGCATTCCAAGTCGCACCAGTGGAAACAGAGCCAAAGGTGCTCACATAATGTCCTCTTGCTTTGCATGAGACTTTACCTTGGTTGGAACCACTCCAGTTCTTCCTGGTCGTCCTAGTGTGAGAACATGCTGCAATGGCTGTTGGACTGCGTGTGTGGCTTGTATCCCACTTTTTGAGAGATTCTTGCACCACGTGCCTCACTAGGGATTCCATTTGGTGGAAAACACCACCGCCTGGGCTTAGCATTGCTCACATAGAGACTGAGTCCCGCATCCCCAGCAGGCTCCCTCCTTGGAGCGGCTGACATAGCGGTGGGTGCAGAGAGGAGGATTCAGAGCTTCTGCTATGAAGGCTGGACCTGGACAGTGACCTATGACAAATACAACAAAAAAAAAAGTTGTGACCTAATGAGGTGTTTATCATCTCATGCCGTGTAATCTGACCTACAAGGACTCAGAAAAACAAAATAGGATAGAAAGGAAATGTGGTCAAAGAAGCACTTTGGGCAGTGGCGGCCCGTCCATTAAGGGCACACGAGCACCACCTCCTCTCTCCAGCCACTCCCTCTATGCTAATGGTTAGATTCATGCATAGCATGAATCTATCCATGGCCGCCCGCGACCACCCCCTATTCATGTGGCCAGCCCCTTTCAGGACGCCGACCGCATGAATTTCAGAAACGTCACTGGTTTTTGAAGCACCTGATTAGAGCCATAGGCTCTAACAGGCTTCAAAATAGAGTGGCTTGCGGCGCCATGCTGTGCGCCTCAAGGCCACTGACGTGTGTTAGAAAGGAAAATAATCATTTGCCTTTCTAACAGTGAATCGAGAAGAACGAGTATGTTACCCCTTTCCTGATTGGCGGAGAAGATAGGCGATCCTATTGGACACCTTTATCGGAGGAGGAGGGGGATGCACGAACAAAGCCAAGCCGCTCTCCGCACACTGCTCGGTGCCTGCCTGCTGCCCGTCCGCTCCTAGATGGGGTAAGTGCAGGACATTGATGTCCCGACTGCCCTGGGGGGGGGGATGCTGTATACTCCTCTAGTCATGCTGTATACTCCTCTGGTCATGTGTATACCCCTCTGGTCATGTGTATACCCCTCTGGTCATGCTGTATACTCCTCCGGTCATGCTGTATACTCCTCTGGTCATGCTGTATACTCCTCTGGTCATGCTGTATACCCCTCTGGTCATGCTGTATACCCCTCTGGTCATGCTATATACTCCTCTGGTCATGCTGTATACTCCTCTTTCTGGGGAGCACACCTTGTCAGAGAGACACACAGTGTGTCTCATCAGTCTGCACTCCCTCCTACACACAGTGGACTGGGCCGTCGGCCATTGGGATCCCCAATACTCCTAGAAGGTGCCAGCAGCCTGTTCATCCAGTTCCCACCCAGCAGAGCTCCTTTGCGTGCCCCCCTGCTCACAATCTGATTGGAGACATGCAGGAAGAAAGGCAGAGCACAACACCGTTTAGAGCTATGACGAACTAGGACTTACCCTTAAGAGGAGGAGAATATCCCCCAGGCTGCATTCCCAAGTAGTGCACCACATGCAGACCTGACTTTGACCTTAAGGCTCTGATGAAGAGGACTTTCCTCGAAATGCGTTAGCCATTCACAAGACTGCCAGCCACCCGGGACATGGGTGGTCTCGATGAGAGTGAATTTTAAACTTTTGTATATATGTGAATACGTTTTTACTTCTGTCACTTAATAAAAACAACCTTACCAAGGATAATGCGCCAGGCCATGTGCCTTCCATATGTAATTTTTTCATGTTTCATCTAGGCTTTCTGGCCAGTGCACACTCTTCAACTGCTTAGCAGGGATCCGAATTCAGTGCTACTCTGCTTTATACAATCCATACCCCGCTAACAGCTAGGGCTTATCGGGGGGACGTAACTCCTCTGGCGGCTTGACCGATTCCTGACCATGGTGGAGAACTGTCTATTCGGTCCTACGGAGGAGGACAATAAAGGAACACGGCCGTTGGCATGGAGCAAAGATTTATGGGAGAGGGGTCCTATATGGTAGTTATGGAGGTGGGGCTAACCCATACATATGCTGCCATGAAGTCTGTCAGGGAATCCATTTTTTTTAGTCTTTTTTTATTTATAGCACAAAAAAATAAAAAATCCAGTGTTAGTTAAATACCAACAAAGAAAAGCTCTATTTGTAAAAAAAAAAAAAAAGGACAAGCATTTCATATGGGTACAGTGTTGCATGACTGAATAATTGTTATTCAAAGTGTGAGAACACTGAAAGCTGAAAATTGCCCTGGCTAGGAAGGGGGTATAAGTGCCCAGTAGGCAAGTGGTTAAAAATCAAAATGCTTTTATCTGTCTCTTTAAAGGTATTAATATACCCTATTTAATAATAAAAAATATATTGTCCTTCATTGCTTCTTTGTCACCAGGCTGATCCTGCCTGTTAGTAAACTGACACGCTAAGCACAGAAGCTGAACTGTGCTAGTGCGTCCTGGCATCGTATTCAGAGATACAGGCTGGCTGTGCAACCACACAGTGTGCCCATATCTTCTGTGGTCAGTGTAAATCCACGCCCCCGCCCATCCCTCCTCCCTTGATTGCTGGCGATTTCATCAGCCAGCCATGCCCCGATGAGTACATGCCCACCAGCAGGTCCGTTCATTTGACATGAACTTTACAAGCTGAAAAAGGAAACATAGGCAAGTTTTTTTTTTTTTTTTAAATTACACTGATGGATTAACGAATTGAGCATATTTAACTATTTAAAACGTATATAGGGTTAATGAACTTCACAACTGCATAGGCCAATGCTTGTAAAAGAATTAGTTAAAGCCTAAGTGCAGCCAAAATCACAGAGAAAAATCAGCACAAAGGACATCACATACAGTGAGTAGGATGTATCCTGTGTGCTGATTCTTCTATTAAAAACTCACTCTTTTTTTTTTTTTTTTATTAAAGTGGTTGTTAACTCATGACAACCACTTTAAACTACAGGTAAGACTACAATAAGGCTTACCTGTAGGTCCCGGAAATATCTCCTAAACCTGTACGGTTTAGGAGATATTCCCTGTACCTGCATGTGCCGACGTCATCGGCACATGCACACTGAAGAATCAGCACCCGGCGTAGCCCAGGGTGCCGTTTCTTCTGTTGATGTGCCATAAGCGTCGGCTCCCATCAGCAAGGCTCCGCCAATCACATCGCTGGAGCCCGCACTGTGATTGTATGCAGACCCAGAAGAAGCATGTCGCCAGTCATAGCGGTGTGCCGAGACTGCTGCAACAGCTTCGTTCCAAGGTATGTATTTCATAATGAGCTAGTATGTGCTGCATACTAGCTCTATATGCCTTTGCTTTGAAGTTTTTTTTTTTTTTTTTTTGGGGGGGTGGGGCGGACTTTAAAATCACTTTAAATTTTCCATAAAATTAGGAAACAAAGGAGAAAAAAGGGAAAAGATAAAATATACAAAATCAATCATTCATCATCTTCATTACATAATATATAAATATATGTATGTACTGTATGTATGTGTGTATATATATATATACATATATATATTTATTGTGTGTGTGTGTGTGTATATATATATATATATTTATTGTGTGTGTGTGTATATATATATATATATATATATATATACATACACACACACAGGCCACTTTATTAGCTACACCTGTTCAATTACTTGGTAACACAAATTGCTAATCAGCCAATCACATGGCAGTAACTCAATGCATTTAGACATCTAGACGTGGTGAAGACGACTTGCTGAACGTTGCATGGTTGTTGGTGCCACATGGCATAGCTCCCAACACTGGCGTCACTACGGGGGAGTGGGGGGTTCGGCTCGCACCTGGGTGACACCTGCCAGAGGGTGACACCAGGCTTAGGCTGGCACTGCACCGCAGCTCCCTCCTTCTGGGATCGCAGTTGCATGCTATGTGCGGGGAACGTGTGGGAAGAGGGAGTAACTCACTCCGAGTTAGGCAGAGACATAGGTGCCCGGAGTCTGACACTGACTGTCCCAGATGCCTGAAATTATCCTATCTCTCTCCTTCCCACTGCTGGCTGCACTCTATAGCTGCCTCCTCCTCGGCTGACGTTTCATGTACACAGACCAGGAGGAAGAGAGCCGAGGAAGAGGAAGGGAGATATCGCGCTACAGCACCTGCCTGGGGCCGAGGTATTGCAGAGGAGGGAGACCGCTTTGTTGCCAGGAATCATTTTAGGGAGGGGTGGTGGGGGTTGAGATATGTACTATGGGTGCTTTGTTTTGGGTTAGAAATGTCTTGTGCTAAAAGGAGGGGGGCAGATTTGAAGTTTAACACCCACAGCACAATTCCTCTCCCCTCCCAAAGCACCCCCTGGCACATATCCTCTAACCCCAACCCCCCATCCCATCCCCATCTATTCCCATTCCATCCCAGCTCCACATCCACCCTCTCCCCATCCCATCCCATCCCATCCCAGCTCCATCCACCCCCCCATCCCATCTCAGCTCCATCCACCCCTCCCAAACCCCCCCACCTACCTCGACCCTACCCAAC
>BLSH010022427.1:25580-35613 GCA_018402905.1 Glandirana rugosa
CAGATCGAGCAGGAGCTTGTCTCCTGGAGACCGGGTTTTGCGAAGGTTTTCGCATTCCCAGTACGGGGGGGGGGGGTTCCACCCATTCCGGATAATTTGCGATCTGCGCTGTAGTGTCTGCTAAACTTCACAAGGAAGTACCTTGGGGCGCATGAGTGGCCCTTTTCTAAAACCACCGATTGAGGGGCTGGTGGTGTCCCCATTAGGCGTGGTGCCAAAAAAGGATCCCGGCGCGTTTCGGATGATTCACCATCTCTCGTACCCGAAAGGTGGTTCAGTGAATGATGGTATCGATCCGCGAGAGTGTGTGGTCACCTATAAATCATTCGATGTGGCAATTTATTGGGTGCGGAAGTATGGGAGGGGATCACTGATGGAGAAATCTGATGTGGAGGCAGCATTTTGACTGTTACCAGTACATCCCTTAAGTTGCAGGTTTTTGGGTTGTTACTGGCAGGGGTCTTACTACGTGGGCCGGTGTCTCCCGATGGGGTGTTCCATTTCTTGCGCCCTTTTTGAGACATTTAGTTTGTTCTTGGAGTGGACGGTGAGGGAGGGGGCTGGGTTGAATTCGATCATCCATTACTTGGATGATTTCCTGTGTATCGGACCGCCAGAGTCCAGGGTTTGTGCCGTTTTGTTGGGGACCTTTCAACATCTGGCTGCCTGTTTTGGGGTTGACAAAACAGAGGGCCCGACCACGAAGATCGATTATCTGGGCATTACCATTGATTCCATGGCCATGGAATGTAGGCTGCCACCGGATAAATTGAGGGCTCTTCGGGTAGAAGTGGGTCAGACCAGTGGTCGACGAAAAATCTAATTGAAAGACCTGCAATCTCTACTGGACAAATTAAATTTTGCGTGCAGAATAATTTCAATGGGCCGCATCTTTTGCCAGAGGCTGGCGGCATCTACGTCTGGCGTGAAATCCCCAGGGCACTATGTTAGGCTTACTTCAGAACTTAGAGCGGATCTACAGGTTTGGGACATCTTTCTGGAGTCCTTTAATGGACATTCTTTGTGGCAGGAGGGTCCAGTCAGCAACGCCGATTTGGTCCTGTTTACGGATGCTGCAGGGTCAGCGGGTTATGGCGCGTATTTTCAGGGTCGCTGGAGTGCTGAGCCATGGCCGACGGCATGGCATGACACGGGGTTGCTCAAGAATTTGGTGTTACTGGAGCTGTTCCCCATTGTGCTGGCAGTGGAGCTTTGGGGCGAGGCCTTTAGGAATAAGAAAGTGCGATTCAATTGCGATAACTTGGGGGTGGTTATGTCCATTAAAGCGAAGTTCCACCCTAAAGTGGAACTTCCACTGATTGGATTCCTCCCCCCCTCAGGTGTCACATTTGGCACCTTTCGGGGGGGAGGGGGAAGACAGGTGTCCTTTTCCACACATCCGGGAGCTCTGGCCGGCGGCCGTGGGTGCTGACGTCAGCAGCCCGGCTCTCTCCTCCCTGCTCGCTCTGCTTCTGGCCAGTAGCAGAGCGCGGCAGAGCCTCACGCATGCGCAGTAAGGTGCCCGGCGTGGAGCTGTACTGCTTACACGTCCGGGTTCCCTTACCCGCGATGGAGGCAGCTGCACCCGTCCCCCGATCCGAAGATCAGCGGTGGGTGCAGACATCGCTGGACTCCAGGACAGGTAAGTGTCC
The DNA here is from genome assembly GCA_018402905.1 of Glandirana rugosa. NCBI lineage: Eukaryota > Metazoa > Chordata > Amphibia > Anura > Ranidae > Glandirana > Glandirana rugosa. The sequence continues at coordinate 27,233 of BLSH010022427.1, forward strand.
TAATATTAAAAGTCAGCAGCTACTGTATGTGTAGCTGCTGACTTTTAATTTTTTTTTTTCCCCTCGGACCTCCACTTTAACAAGATATCGGCTTCTTCTCCCCCTGTGATTAGGATGCTGGATTATTTAGTTTTGAGCTGTTTGAGACGTAATACGTTTGTGTATGCAGTGCATATTCTGGGTGTTACGGAAGCTGGCGTCGGAGGCGGAGAAGGAGGGAGTGCCTTGTCCTCACAGGTTGTGGAAGATTGCGTTGGAGTCGCCGCTGGATTGATTCGGAACTCGCTCAGCGCTTGAACATGGGCGCCATATGGCAAGGTTTGGGAAGAATGGTGGTCGTAACTGGAGGAGGTAGGTGATGGGGACGCTGGAACGGACATGACGTTGCTGGTGTTGTATTTTGTCTGTAGCAATGTAGCTCAGGGTGTCTCGGTGTCCGGCATAAATAAAAAATTAGCGGGACTGGCATTTCTATTTAAGCTGCAGGGCGAAGGGGATTTCACAAAGTCTTTTGTGGTGAGGCAGGCGCTTAAGGGGTACCGAAAAGGTAGGCGTAGTGTGGATTCTTGGCGCCCAGTCTCATTTGCAGTTTTAGGAGGGGTTCTTCAAGCTTTGTCTGAGGTTTGTTTGTCGACATTTGAGTGGGCCCTGTTTAGAGCAGCCTTTTTGTTGGCGTTCTACGGTGCCTTCCGGATCAGGGAGCTGGTCAGCCCTTCTAAGCATGCTCCCGGCGGGATAATGCAGGAGGATGTGACTTGTTCCGATGCGTCCGTCAGGATTTGGATCAGGCGATCCAAGACGAATCAGAGGGGGAAGGGTGTGGAGGTGGAATTGTTTAGAGGCAGTCGTGCGGAGTTATGTCCAGTAAGGGCAGTGGATCGATTTGGTTCGGTGTGGCCGGGTGGGGACGGGCCTTTCCTGGTTCATGGGGATGGTTTGTTCTTGTCCAAATATTAATTTACAGCGGTATTCAGGAGGTGTCTGGCAGTGTCTGGACTAGTTCCGGGCGAGTATGCGTCCCACTCATTTCGCATAGGGGCAGCTACGGAGGCGTCCCGGTGGGGCCTTCCTGAGCCAGTTATAAAACGGATTGGGAGATGGAAATTTCTAGGAGGTACAGGAGCTATGTTCGGCCACACCTCATCTAATGAGTGTTCTACGGGGTGTTTGTGCATGTTGTGCGTATTATTGTTTATCTATGTTCTATGTTAATGTGTATACGGTAACTTGGGTATGTGCCATCATTCTGTCATTACAGATGCCCCCCGATGTCTCATATGGGTTTTGGGACATTCGTACGCCTTTTGGGGGGCCAAGAGAGCGGAGGTTAGACCCAAGGGAAGGCAGTTGGGTGTTGACGTAGAACTTGGCAGAGTAAGACGGATCGGGGTCCCAGGTATTCTTTGGCATAGGGTTCTTCCCGAGATACACCGCTTTGCGAGATTGGACAGGAGCCCGGACATTGTGGTGCTGCACGTTGGGGGGAATGATCTAGGTCTTCGCCCCATTAGACAGATCATAAAGGATGTAAAATGGGACTTCCTTAGACTCCGGTCAGCATTTCCAAATATGTTGGTGTTGTGGTCAGACATAGTGGCACGCACGGCATGGCGAGGGGCGAGGTCAGTGGAGAAGTTGAATAAGGCCCGAATAAAAGTGAATAAGGAGGTGGGGAAGTTTTTTGTTCGGAATGGAGGTTTTGTGATTAGGCATGCTGAATTGGAGGTTGATACCTAGAGATATTTGAGAGGGGATGGTGTCCATCTTAATGCAGTGGGCATCGACCTATGGAGTTTGGGATTACAGGACGGCATACAGAGGGCTTTTCAGGTGTGGAGGCGGGCACAAGTATAAGGTGTCATACTTGTGCCGCGGTGGCGGGTAGGGTCCTTGACGAAGGTGAAAAATGGTATATTGGTGAAACGGTGGGGACCCATCACAGGTATGGAGTCCACCGGTTAGTCTGGTTCCAGTTCAGATTGACCAGGTGGGTAAGGTGGTAGGAGTCTGTGGTCAGTTAGGATAGTCCTCGAGTCGGTGGTAGCGGCTGGGGACAGAACCTAACTTAAGGGTATCACAGAGTCCAGAGTTATACGAGATGGTGTCGTCAAGGATCTGCAACTTTTCTTTCTTCCTTTTGTTATGTGGTTTAATGTTGATGTTAAATTGTTTTGGTTAATAAAAGCCCGAAACGGCCATTTAACCCCAATACAATTTCTGGTGCCATTATTGGGAGAAATGTTGAGGGAGTAATGTAAAAGGGATATGTCTTAGTTATGGTATATGCAGGGGTTATCTGAACTACCCTAGTCATGGTGGTGGGAGTGTCATGGTCTGGGTCTGCATGAGTGCTGCTGGCACTGGGGAGCTACAGTTCATTGAGAGAACCATGAATGCCAACATGTACTGTGACATATTGAAGCAGAGCATGATCCCCTCCCTTCAGAGACGGGGCCGCAGGGCAGTATTCCAACACAACAACCCCAAACACACCTCCAAGACGACCACTGCCTTGCTAAAGAAGCTGAGGGTAAAGGTGATGGACTGGCCAAGCATGTCTCCAGACCTAAACTTTATCGAGCATCTGTGGGGCATTCTCAAAGGTGGAGGTCTCTAACATCCACTAGCTCTGTGATGTCATCATGGAGGAGTGGAAGTGGCAACCTGTGAAGCTCTGGTGAATTCCATGCCCAAAAGGGTTAAGGCAGTGCTGGAAAATAATGGTGGCCACACAAAATATTGATACTTTGGGCCCAATTCAGACATTTTCACTTAGGGGTGTACTCACTTTTGTTGTCAGCGGTTTAGACATTAATGGCTGTGTGTTGAGTTATTTTGAGGGGACAGCAAATTTACACTGTTATACAAGCTGTACACTCACTACTTTACATTGTAGCAAAGTGTCATTTCTTCAGTGTTGTCACATGAAAAGATAGAATAAAATATTTACAAAAATGTGAGGGGTGTACTCACTCTTGTGAGATACTGTACACTGAAATTTTATTTTTTTATACCAGTAATGGAGCCCATCAGCGACTTATAGTGGGACTGCGATATTGCGGGGGCCAATTAGACACTAACTGATGACACTGGCTGGGAAGAGAATAAACATCTAGGGCAATCAAACTGTTAAATGTGTGCTCACACAGTCTTTTGGTGTACTATGTGAGGTGCTTTTGCTTAGGGAAGTGATGGATTTTATTCCCTGCTTTCTAGGGAAACAAAATCCAGCACATCCCTGTTGACAGGACAGAGCTCCCCACCCATCAGCGGGTGCCAGCAGTCATCCATTGGCCAACACCTGCTGATCAGCTTCTGCTGTGGCTAATTACAGCAGAAGCAGCGCCCCCTACCCCAGAAGAGCAGAATCACATATATATAATTGATTCTGCGCAGAGAGGCCGTCCTGTAGCAGTAAAGCTACAATGGGCCAGTCGGCAAGTTGTTAATGCCCCTGCAATGTATTTAGCTGAATTAGGCTGAAAGAACCCAAAATTCCATACCAGACCCTTATCCTAGATAGGAGAATATCATGGACATTTGGGGAGCCCCATGCAAAAAACACAGCAGGCACCTCTGCCTCCCCCAAAATCCATACAAGACCCTAATCCTAGACAGGGGACAATTGGGGGGCCCCATGCAAAAAAACAGAGTGGGCCTTTCTGCCTCCCCCAAAATCCATGCCAGACCTGTATTCTAGATAGGAATCTGTCATGGATATTTGGAGGGCCCCATGTAAAAAAAAAAAAAACCACAGTAGGCACCTCCACTTCCCCCAAGATCCATACCAGACCCTTATCCTAGACAGGGGACTGTCATGGACATTTGGGGGGCCCCATGCAAAAAAAACAGAGTGGGTCCTTCTGCCTCCCCCAAAATCCATACCAGACCTGTATTCTAGATAGGAGTCTGTCATGGATATTTGGAGGGACCCATGACAGGGGACTATCAAGGACATATGGGGGGCCCATGAAAAAAAATTACAATTGGGGGACCCCATGCAGAAAAACTGAGTGGGCCCCTCCACCTCTCTCAAAATCCAGCACAGATCCTTATACTAGACAGGGGACTGTTGTGGACATTTGGGGGGCCCCATGCAAAAAAAAAACACAGTAGGCACCTCCACCTCCCCAAAATCCACCAGACCCTTATCCTAGACAGGGGACTGTCGTGGACATTTCTGGGGCCCCATGCAAAAAAAACAGAGTGGGTCCTTCTGTCTCCCCCAAAATCTATACCAGACCTGTATTCTAGAGAGGAGTCTGTCATATTTGGGGTTGCCCCATGCAAAAAAAAAAAAAACACAGTAGGCACCCCGCCTTGCCCAAAATCCATACCAGACCCTTATCCTAGACAGGGGACAGCAATGAACATTTGGGGGGCCTCATGCAAAAAAACACAGTAGGCACCTCCACCTCCCCCAAAATTCATGCCAGACTCTTATCCTAGACAGGGGACTGTCATTGACATTTGGGGGGCCCCATGCAAAAAAAAACACAGTAGCCACCTCTGCCTCCCCCAAAACCCATACCAGACCCTTATCCTAGACAGGGGACTGCAAAGAACTTTTGGGGGGCCCCATGCAAAAAAAAAAACATAGTAGGCACCTCCACCTCCGCCAAAACCCATACCAGACCCTTATCCTAGACAGGGGACTGTCATGGACATTTGGAGGGGCCATGCAAAATAAAACACATTGGGCAACTCCGCCTCCCCCAAAATCCATACAAGACCCTTATCCTAGACAGGGGACTGTCATGGACAATTGGGAGGCCCCATGCAAAAAAACAGAGTGGGCCCTTCTGCCTCCCCCAAAATCCATACCAGACCTGTATTCTAGATAGGAATCTGTCATGGATATTTGGAGGGCCCCATGTAAAAAAAAAAAAAACCACAGTAGGCACCTCCGCTTCCCCCAAGATCCATACCAGACCCTTATCCTAGACAGTGGACTGTCATGGACATATGGAGGGGTCCCATGCAAAAAAACACAGTGGGCACCTCCACCTCCCCCAAAATCTATACCAGACCCTTATCCTAGACAGGGGACTGCCATGGACATTTGGGGGGGGGGGGCATGTAAAATATAACACATTGGGCACCTCCGCCTCCCCCAAAATCCATACAAGACCTTTATCCTAGACAGGGGACTGTAATGGACATTTGGGGGGCTCCATGCAAAAAAAAACACAGTAGGCACCTCCGCCTCCCCCAAAATCTATACCAGACCCTTATTCTAGACAGGTGACTGTAATGAACATTTGGGGGGCTCCATGCAAAAAACACAGTGGGCCCTTCTGCCTCCCCCAAATCCATACCATACCCGTATTCCAGACAGGAGTCTGTCATGGATATTTGGAGGGCCCCATGCAAAAAAAACAGAGTGGGCCCTTCTGCCTCCCCCTAAATCATACCAGATCTGTATTATAGATAGGAGTCTGTGATGGATATTTGGGGGGCCCCATGCAAACAAAAACACAGTAGGCACCTCCGCCTCCCCCAAAACCCATACAAGACCCGTATTCTAGATAGGAGTCTGTCATGGACATTTGGGGGGCCCCAGGAAAAAAACACAGTAGGCACTTCCACCTCCCCCAAAATTCATACCAGACCCTTATCCTAGACAGGGGACTGTCATGGCCATTTGGGGGGCCCCATGCAAACAAAAACACAGTAGGCACCTCCGCCTCACCCAAAACCCATACCAGACCTGTATTCTAGATAGGAGTCTGTCATGGATATTTGGAGGGCCTCATGTAAAAAGAAACACAGTAGGCACCTACGCTTCCCCCAAAATCCATACCAGACTCTTATCCTAGACAGCGGACTGTCATGGACATTTGGAGGGGCCCTATGCAAAAAAACACAGTGGGCACCTCCACCTCCCCCAAAATCTATACCAGACCCTTATCCTAGACAGGGGACTGCCATATACATTTGGAGGGGCCCCATTGAAAAAAAACACAGTGGGCACCTCCGCCTCCCCCAAAATCCTACCAGACCCTTATCCTAGACAGGGGACTGCCATGGACATTTGGGGGGGCATGCAAAATAAAACACATTGGGCACCTCCGCCTCCCCCAAAATCCATACATGACCTTTATCCTAGACAGGGGACTGTCATGGACATTTGGGAGGCCCCATGCAAAAAAACAGAGTAGGCCCTTCTGCCTCCCCCTAAATCCATACCAGACCCATATTCTAGATAGGAGTCTGTCATGGATATTTGGGGTTGCCCCATGCAAAAAAAAAAAAAAAACAGTGGGCACCCCCAAAACCCATACCAGAACCTTATCCTAGACAGGGGACTGTAATGGACATTTGGGGGGCTCCATGCAAAAAACAGAGTGGGCCGTTCTGTCTCCCCCAAATCCATACCAGACCCATATTCTAGATAGGAGTCTGTCATCGATATTTGGGGGGACCCATGCAAAAAAAAAAACAGAGTGGGCCACTCCGCCTCCCCAAAATCCATATCAGACCTTTATCCTAGACAGGGGACTGCCTCCCCCTAAATCCATACCAGATCTGTATTATAGATAGGAGTCTGTCATGGATATTTGGGGGGCCCCATGCAAAAAAAAAAAAAACACAGTAGGCACCTCTGCCTCCCCCAAAACACATACCAGATGCGTATTCTAGATAGGAGTCTCTCATGGACATTTGGAGGGGCTCATGCAAAAAACCAGAGCGGACCCCTCGCCTCCCCCAAAATCCATACCAGACCCTTATCCTAGACAGGGGACTGTAACAAACAGGGACCGTCACAAACAGTTGGGGGGCTCACGCAAAATCCATACCAGACCATTAGCCATCCTGGCTGTCAGGGAAAAAGAGGGACAGCTAGCACAGTTACTATGCTTCAGTTAAAAATGAACACAGGAGCGATCTGTACAGATCACTCACTGTGTTCATTCATTCATTCATCCTGAAACATCCTCCGCAGCAGCTTGTGGAATAGCAGAGGAGGGAAGCTGGCAGCACTGCAGGGGGGGGGGGTGCCCAGAAGCAGAGGGAATTGGCACTGCACCTATGCCCACATCCTTAGTCCAGTAGATGTGAGGATCTGCGTTGGAGGGACTTTATAAAAAAAGGGGGCCCCCCAGATTTACATTCCATCCCCATACAAATGAGTAAGGCCTGTTACACATTCACTTAAAAAAAAAAATTGATGACATACAGTGGGGCAAAAAAGTATTTAGTCAGCCACCAATTGTGCAAGTTCTCCCACTTAAAAAGATGAGAGAGGCCTGTAATTTCCATCATAGGGACACTTCAACTATGAGAGACAGAATGAGAAAAAAAATCCAGAAAATCACATTGTCTGATTTTTAAAGAATTTATTTGCAAATTATGGTGGAAAATAAGTATTTGGTCAATAACAAAAGTTCATCTCAATACTTTGTTATTTACCCTTTGTTGGCAATGACAGAGGTCAAACGTTTTCTCTAAGTCTCCACAAGGTTTTTACACACTGTTGCTGGTAGTTTGGCCCATTCCTCCATGCAGATCTCCTCTAGAGCAGTGATGTTTTGGGGTTGTCGCTGGGTAACACGGATTTTCAACTCCCTCCAAAGATTTTCTATGGGGTTGAGATCTGGAGACTGGCTAGGCCACTCCACGACCTTGAAATGCTTCTTACGAAGTCACTGCTTTGTTACTCGGGCGGTGTGTTTGGGATCATTGTTATGCTGAAAGACCCAGCCATGTTTCATCTTCAATGCCCTTGCTGATGGAAGGAGGTTTTTACTCAAAATCTCATGGTACATGGCCCCATTCATTCTTTCCTTTACACAGATCAGTCGTCCTGGTCCCTTTGCAGAAAAACAGCCCCAAAGCATGATGTTTCCACCCCCATGCTTCACAGTAGGTATGGTGTTCTTTGGATGCAACTCAGCATTCTTTCTCCTCCAAACACGACACGTTGAGTTTTTACAAAAAAAGTTCTGTTTTGGTTTCATCTGACCATATGACATTCTCCCAATCCTCTTCTGGATCATCCAAATGCTCTCTAGCAAACTTCAGACGGGCCCGGACATGTACTGGCTTAAGCAGGGGGACACGTCTGGCACTGCAGGATTTGAGTCCCTGGCGGCGTAGTGTTACTGATGGTAGCCTTTGTTACTTTGGTCCCAGCTCTCTGCAGGTCATTCACTAGGTCCCCCCGTGTGGTTCTGGGATATTTGCTCACCGTTCTTGTGATTATTTTGACCCCACGGGGTGAGATCTTGCGTGGAGCCCCAGATCAAGGGAGATTATCAGTGGTCTTGTATGTCTTCCATTTTCTAATAATTGCCCCCACAGTTGATTTCTTCACACCAAGCTGCTTACCTATTGCAGATTCAGTCTTCCCAGCCTGGTGCAGGTCTACAATTTTGTTT